>CCAG010001470.1:0-77014 GCA_001077435.1 Glossina morsitans morsitans
ACGAGTAAGAAGCAAAAGCCCACAAATTTCTGTTGAGAAAAACGAAGTTTCGTTCAGTTTACACTTCAGTGCGCGAGTGTGTTCTGACTAATTTGGCCCATTTTCAATACCAACCTGAGTGCAGAAGCTTCTAATGTTTCTACCAAATTTGAAGTTGACATCTTCATTTTTGCGACATACTCCGTTCAACGGACATATATGGTTCAATCAATTCAAAATTTAATTCTGCTCGATAATATATATACTCTATAGCGTCTCTGAAGCTTTTGAGTGTTGCAAACATTATCCATTCATGATTTGTTTTTTTCTATCGTTTATTTGGTACTGAAGCATTCTGAACTTTATGTTCACCAATTGCTTCAATAGATTTCGATGAAAATACTCTATGAAGAAATCTGAAGAAATTCCAGAATATGCTAGACTATTGTAGACTATTGTAGAATATTCTAGATCATTCTAGAATATATACTAGGAAGTAAACATAAAATTTAGAATTTTTTCAATCTGAACTAAACGATGAAAAGTGAACCAAATTATATATGCTACATACTATTTGGTTATTGTTATTGACAACAGACACAAAAATAAATTTTGAACAAAACATTCGACCTTGTGCTCATTTTCACGAGAGTTAACTTTTGCAAGAGAAAAATCCGCTGGACGGGTTATCTATTGTTTACGACTTTTGTTTAAGGAGTTATGCATTATTAACCATTTATTTATAGTCACTACTTCATCCAAATTATGTAGGCTGTTTGTGTCTTACTGAAGCGAAAAACTGGAACGAAACAAAGTCGAAAATTGCAAATCGCAACCACAAACCATAAGGATTGTTGTATTTGCTGTATGCATTAAAATTAAAACAGAATCGAAATGGCATTTTCGTTTAATGGAACATTTGATTTGGATCGGTAGGATGCAAAAAATGTTGTGAAAAAGAGTTCAGCTAACTTTTCGAATGTAACTGCGGAAAAGAAAATATCTTTGAGGGCGTTATTTATTTACCACTTACTTATGCGTTTATGAATCTATACATATGTATCTGATCGCATTGTTAACATTACGACCAATTGCTTATATGATGCATAAAATTACTGTGAGCGCATAAATTCCTTGAGTCATTGAACGTGAACTATGTGTCAAATGTAAATCCACTAAGCACTTGGTTCAAGTAGAAACGCCCAAATGTAATGTGCAAGTTAAGACATGAATTTCGTTGTAGGAAGCTTTTGTTTGTTATATGGTTATACACAAAGCATTAGATGAAAAAAGAAACGTAATGGAGTTTTTACGGATTCTTAGAAAGGTTTTCATTTCGCTTTTATATAATGATAAAAATTAACCAATCATTGAAAGAAAGAATAAATTCTTTCCACATGTAGGGCAGTAAATATCAATATAAAATTTGGCTCCTAAGATACCAAGGATTAACAAAAAGTTTTACAAATTTTTCTTTTTGTAAAAATTTATAGACTATTTATAGACTACGTAATCTACAAATGTAATTTTTCAATATACAAAAGCTGATTTTTTCTATTGCAAATACTTGATGTGAATAGAAAGCTATCGATTAATTTTTGGTCAACCACCGATAATGAAATCGGATAACTAAAAATAATTCCATACCAAAACGCCTATGGAAGCTTGCTGTACGCCTGTCACATAATAAAGGAAAAAGTTTATACATTAAGGTATTTCTGTAAGTACAACAAAAATCCTTGAGAGAATCCTTTTTTGAATTTCGTTTTGTGAAGAGAATATTTCGATCCATAAAAAGTATTTTCAATTTGAAATGGAAATTTTCTCAAAATGCATACGGCCCAATAAATGTACTTGCAGATGGTGAGTGAAGGATACTGACCGTTTACGTTCCTTAACTGGCTATGCCGACATACAAGAACGCATATTGTTTCAAGTAATTGCTTTCTCCTGTAATTCCACGAAAAAATTCTAAAACACGAAAGTAGAATATAGAAATCATTACAAAATGAAATATTCGACGGATTCAACTCAACTGCTAAGCTTAGCATTAAATATACAAAATAATCGCCTTTGAAAACCATAATTAGATTATTAAGATTATTATTTATATTTATTTATATAAAATTTTTCCGGCAAATCATTTGTTTTTTTTTTTAATAAACGTGAAATGCAAGAACTATTTCATTTATTCATTATCATCATATCTCTTTATGTTTTTGTTTGTAGTTTTGTAGTAAAATTAAAATATGAAAAGGAAAGAGAAAAAATAATTATTCCGAAAACTTTCAAAATAACGGTTTTTTTCTACTAAATCTATGCGGGGTCGGCTCTTTTTTCGTGTGCTGCTATTTAGCAGAATGCAATACATTGGTGCTGCCATTTAGCAGAATGCTATTTGTTAGTGCTGCCATTTAACAGAATGCAATGCGTTGGTGCTGCCATTTAGCAGAATGCAATATGTTAGTGCTGCCATGTAACAGAATGCGATACGTTGGTGCTGCCATCTAACAGAATGCAATACTTTGGTGCTGCCATTTAACAGAATGCAATACGTCGTGGCCATCTGCAACGGTTAAATATAAATATGATCACCCTGTGTAAGTATTAGCAAACAAAGAAGAAGAATTATTTGCTTACTTTTTCTTCTTCTTTTTGTGTACTTCTTTACATGGCAAAGCGCTTCTAAGAACGTAAAAATTTAATACAAAAAACGCTATAACGTATTTGTAGCTTTACATCACTAATGAAAAGCAGCAAAAACAAAAAGCGTTACTTAACGGCATTTTACTTTTCTATATCGGTGCAAAATTTTATTTTCGCGATCTCCATTTTGTAAGTTCTAATCTGCTCGAAAAGACTGAAAATTGTTATCTTCTAAGAAACAAGAGAAAAAAATCCTTTTGATTAAAAAAGTCATATTCATGTAAAATTATTCTTAAGTTATTATGTTTTAGCGTTTTTAAAAATCTGCTGTGTAAAATTAGAGAATTGTAAATTCAAAAAAAAATTTGATAAAAACAAAAAAAAAGTACACTAAAAGTTTAAAATGTCGTTTGTGGTGAAAACTAGTGGGACTACTGAAACAGAAACAGCATCTCGCATTTTATCAAGTCAAGAAAATGGCGTAGGCGCGATGGCCAGTTACGATGGCGATGATATACAGAAATTATATAAGGCCGAAAAAGCAGAGACGTTCGAAGACAGTTCTAGATTGCCTCTCGGTATGAACTTAACTAAAGATAAAGATGTTAGGATGACACCGCCACCACCGCCGCCGCCAACACCTGAGGAAAAGAAAAAACCTCAATCACCTGTAGCAATGAATGATATCGCCCAAAAAGAGATCAATCGATTTACTATGGATTCCGAGGGATTAACAGAACTTCATCAAACAACTATGCATTTTCAAATTAAATTGGAAACAGTGGTTTCTGGAAGTCCTCTTAACAGCTTACAACAAGACTTGAAAGCAACCACGAAAGAGGAAGACGTATCGAACAGGCAGGTTAGTATTAATTCCTTTTATCACAAGTATATCTTGTCGTACCTATTGGAAATCGTTTGGCTACAAAGTTTTTCTTGTAATTGTTATCTTTAGCTGCAGGTTTTCCTTGTTATACTAATTATCTATCTGGTTTTATTTTTTTGCTGCCTGTGAAATGTTTTTGGAAAATACCGTGAAAAAGTCGTAAAAATTAACTATTTTTGCAATATAATCTTAGGGCTACATCTTGAAATTGAAAATATTTAAATATATAGTGAAATCAATTGATATTTTAGGTTGAAGCCTTAGATAATAAGCCTAACAACGAAATGGCATTAATGGAGCTTCCGAAAAAATCGAGATTTGAGGAAATTTTCATAGTACCGGTACGTGCACTTAAAATACAAAAATTGATCGAAAAGCAGATGATGGAAAAACCGGCAGCTATATCTGTAGCTATACCTCTGCCACCGCCTACTCATATGACATACCTTTCAGCCAAGGGGCCGCATCATAATGAGGAAGATGACTTGTCGTTGCAAACTCTATCGGCTCGTTCGTCAACGCCTTGTGCACAACTCTTAAATAATACCTTGGTTAGCTGCGATTTGGAGAAATCTGTTGAACATGTGAGTCCTGTCAAAGAGAACGTAGCAGAAAATACGCAACAATCTTTTAAGGAAACGCGATATAATTCGAAAGTCAAAACACATACGTTGACTACTTACAAATCAGTTCCATCTTTGCCATCACCTGTTATGTTGGCGAGCGCATCGTCCACAGATAATGATGGGAAGCAATTGGAGAAATCCAAATCCTTGATGAACGCTTCGTTATTACAATACTCTCGCGGTAGTCTATTGCTTATAGGCAAATACATAACCACTGCCAAAGTTAAACGGGCTAATGTAGATCATTCGCCTATAATTATCGATTGTTGCGTAATTGAATTGGAAGCACGTCTGAAACGTCTTAAGATATGGAAAAGTTCCGATTCTATGACAGACTATAGAAACAGCGGTGGAAACGGCGGCGCAAGTAGTGTTGATATGAATAATAACAATGGAAAATCGGGTTGGAATGACATGATGCCAGCGTTCTTTAAACGCAAGGTTATGGATGAGTCGATAATTAGAAGTCAACCTCCACAACCATTTGAGTTTAAGGTAGATATCGCAAAGTTTAGTTTCTCTATATTTATTTAAAGCAGATAAATGTCTTTTATACTGCGCCATGTTTAAGGATCCTGCTATTATAAGCAACCAACGTCGCATTGGTAGTGGACGTCTACAACCTAATAAGTGGTCTGATATTTATACGGCATCTCAACATTATAACAACAACAATTCAGCAGAGATGCGAAATGGCGATTTGGGTAAATTGTTTGGTAATTGTTGTATATCTAAAAACTGTAATCTTTTTCCGATATTTTCCAGTATCAACGGATGAAATTGAGGGCGAAGAGAAATCGTCTTTTAGAGATAGATATGATATTGTCACGAAAAACTATGTCAAACCAGTAATGTCCGGATTTTTAGTTGTATCTAGCTTGAAAGATCGAGAGGCAGAACAAAGACATGAGCAACAATCTAAGGATCAGGTTGAAGAACCCGAATGGTTCAGTTGTGGCCCAACGTCTCGTTTGGATACAATTGAACTGTGCGGTTTCGATGATGACCACGATCGAGAAAGTTTATTGTCGGAAAAGAATAACGGTAAACAAGAAGATTCTGGTGAAGGTGGTGATATCAATAACGACGAGTTTAAAGAAAATCGCATTCAAAAAACCAATTTGGTAAACAATTTCTTATATTTTCCTAAATTCCAAAATTGTATCCTTATATACAAACTTTTTAATATTTAATTCAAATTTCGATAGATTGAATCAAAATGGTCACCACACGCTCAAAATAGCACACATTCCAAAAGCCTTAAAAGAAATGAGTTCAACACAAATGCTCAGGACAAGGATGATAGGGGAAAAATTGAAGCAAGTCCAAAAAAACAAACGTTGGCTTTTCACTATGACCAATTCCCATCAAATAATAAACCGTTACGCTCCTATAATCATATCGGCGGTTTTCAAAACAATGGAGAAAGTGCTGATTCGCGTTATCCATCATATTATAATAATAGTTCGCGTTTTTTGCCATTTTTTTGCGACATAAAACGTAACGCCTCTGAACGCGTAGAAATAGCCAATTCATCAGCCTCGATTAGTGACTTTTTCAAGAATACAATGAATACACAAAATAAATCTGATCTGCCATATTTATTCGCCTCTGGCTCAAAATCAAATGTTAAATTGTCGCAAATCCCTTCGGTGCAAGAGTTGGAGGCTGAATGGCGTCAAAACTGTACACCTCATACTAGTCCTAACAAGGGGAACGGTATTAATAACGATGCAAAGGAACGAAACACGGAAAAGATTCAAAAATTTGTTAGCCACTTGGTAGCCAATAAAGACGATATTCAGGCTATATACAAGCAAACCCCTATTTGCAATGGTGAAAATCTCGCGAATTTGCTGTTTAGGCAATCTTATCAACAAAAACCAAGCATTATGCAGTCATCAACGACGATTCATCACACATACAGCAAACACAACTTTTTTTTACAGCACCAACAGCAAGCTGCCCTCTTCGCTACATTGCAGTTGAAAGGAATCTTGAGTCGTCCAGAAGCTCAAATGTTGCTGATCGGTTTATCAAAAGGTAAGCTGGGTGTCTCAGTAATGCGTGGATGGATAAGCAAAGAAATGTTTTTAATTTAGGTGAAATTTCTAAACATGGCTTATTAGTACAACTAGCCAATCCTCGTCTGAGTCAACGCGATCGTGAAGCCATTAATGCGGTACTTACGTATACATCTGGTCAACAGCAACAGCAACAACTTCAGCAGACCTCCCAAACGCAAATCGATATGATTTCGAATAATATATTAATAAATCAATTACAAAATCTTCAAAATTTAGCTATCGTGCAGCAAACCTTAGCTCAGCAACAACAGCATACCCAAGTTGCTGGTAAACGGTTGCCCGCTATACAACCTATGACGCATGAAGAACTGCAGAGTCATGCCAACATGATTATGCAAAATGCTTTAATGAAACGACGAATTGAAGAGCAGAATAATTTGGGTCTGAAAAAGTTATTGAATGCTGCAGCCGTCCAACAACAGCAGCAACATCAACAACAACATATTCAGCAAACTATCCGTAACGCTAATATAGGAAATGTTGCTGCGCTACGTCAAATAAATATTCAAGGTATGTCTTATAATTTAATTGGCGGACATCGCTTAAAAACTTTGGGAAATATTTTCTATGATTCTAATGGTTTAGTAGATAATCCACACCAGCAATCCCAACAAAACAGTGCTAGTGCAGGCAGTAGTTTTGTGAATTTACGCAATATTCCCACCAATACTGGACAATTTCAGCGCAGACGTTTCCCTGGGCCTAACACAGCTTCTATCGGTAATCACATTAGGCTTGCTCCTAATTCTGACTGTCAACAACAACAGCACACGAATCAACAATACCACTACCGAGCGAAAGTTACATCAAATAATCATAATAAAAGCAATAAAATGCATGTACCATCCCCGCAACCAGCTGCAATTTTATCCGCCGGTGGGAGTAAGTATGAACATTCTTTCATTACATGCAATCAATTCCTACACAAATAATATCTTATTCAAATGAGTAAAATGAAGGCGATTTCAAAATCTAGTTCGATAGCGCAGTAAAAATTCAAATGTATCTTTACACTTATTACACGAATATAAGGATGAGCGCAATAGAATCTCCGTTGTGCTTGAAATAACAATGAGTTCATTTAATCGAACTTTAAACATCTGTTCTTTTAGCTAGAAATTCGCGAGGGGATGGATTATCTGTCAACCAATCGAGAAATTATTTTCATAATTTGCATTTTATTGGATGGGAAAAGTTTTGAAATGAATTTAGAAAAGTCCGTGCCAAGGAATCATGATAATCTATTAGAGGCGTTCCCACATTTCATATAATATTGTCGCTACACGCGAAATAAACCTAGAAAGCATATTCTTGAAATACAGCTTAAAATGAAATGTAGCTTAAAAGTTTAAATTCTTATTTACATAAAATAAATTCATATTGACAAAAAGTCAACTTTTATGAGAATGCCATTTTCAAAGAGCTGACTGTTTTCATAATCATCAGCGAAGGATCAGGGGTATATCCATTTCATTAAAACCTTTGTAACGTCCAGAAGAAAATCCAGAGACACTTCTAAGTATTTATATTCTCGATCAGCATCAAATTCTGAATCGATTTAAGCTCGTCCGCCTGTATAATGCCCATTATAAACATCTTTCCGGCCGCATAATTGAAGCTATTAACTTCACATTTCGCAGTAACATTACAAGTTCTTCCACGCACGACGATGTTTAAATTGTGGCAAATCTGTCGAAGGACACGCCTACAGCGCTACCTAAACTTAGAGGATACTTGTTTTTCAAAAAGCATAAAAAATTAGTTTTTTGCTCGACTATAGCCGATAAATGTGGAAAAATTTGAACGCATCTTCTATGGGCGATGCTGTAGTGCCTGTATTATGAAAATGGAAAAACATTGCCCACGCCTACCCAGCATTATAGTGTAACAAATCTTCATTTCTTTTTTCAATACCTTGATGACGCGCAGAAACAAGGTTCAAAAACCCCATAAAGTACATAAATTCTTGGCCAGTTATAAATTTGGAATGCATCTAAGTCGGTCAGTTTGTTCGTCTGTCTATCTGCCCAACTGTGTAGTATCTGTGGTAAAAATTCTCCCCTTAGCGAAAATGAAGACATCGCCTGCGAATTTGCGAAAGAATTTGGAAGTGATTAAACTTTTTAAAGAACACAAAGCCCACACCCCTATACAACAAAAACTTTTATTTTGAAAATGGAAAATTTCAACCGCGCCCACTCCATATTAGAGAGCATGACGATTTAAGTCTTTTACTTTTTCTTTGTCTTTTTTAGGATAACGATGACGGGTATAAAAAATTCGGTCACAACCGAATATAATTTTCTTTCTTGTTACATTTTATAATTTATTATTCATGAGTAATGTGCAGCTAAGGAAACAGTTATCATTTTTTCTTTATTAAGAGATATATATACACGTAAAAATGCAGTAGTTATATTAACCGCTAAATTCGTATGTAATCTTGGAAATTTCAAATGTTTTTAACATAAGAATTTAAATTGAAAGTCAAAGTAATTAGCATTTTGGAATTTCCGAGATTCTGTACAAATTAAGTGGTAAATATTGTTTTTTTATATACACATATGCGCACGTATGCAAGCATTGATTGTGAACAGTAGAATCGTGTTAATCTTCCACAGACACCGCGTTTTACCCGCAAAATAAAATGATTTCGATTAGTTTTTGTTTTGTTTGTTAGTTTTTTCGATCATTTTTTTTGTATAATAAAAAATAAGTAAACAAACTACATTTGCTTTCAAAGGAAACTTCCTCCTATTATCACAAATTATATTGTTTGGTCTTTTAAAATAGGAGATGAGGGGTATTATTCACTTTGCCAATTTGTCAACAAGTTCCAGAAGGAAGGTTCAGGGACCCCATTAAGAATGTGAATATTCTTGACCAGGACCAATTTCTGAATCGACTTAACCATCTCCGTCTGCGTAGTTTCTGTTGTAAACACTCGCCACGCCGTAAAAATGGCGCTATCGGCTTCAAATTTGGTTGAAACATTGGGAGTCCTTGCACATAGGTTTTGAAAATGGGCTAAATCAGTCGAAGGACACCCCTACACTACCATGTAAACTGAGAACACCGGTTTTTGCAAAATGAGTAGAGAATAGCCTTTTTTGCTCATTCTCATACTCGCAAACTGCAGCAGATAAACCTATATATATATATATATATGACGGCATATTCTATGGGAGACGCAATATTAAAAAAATGGACAAACTCGGCCACGCCTACCCAATTTCAGAATGTGCTAGAATTTTATTTTTTTCCAAAGCCTTTATAACGCAGAGAAACAAGATTCAAAAAGCCCGTAAAGTATACAAATTCTTAGCCAGTTTCAAATTCGGAATGCACTTAAGTAGGTCAGTTAGTTCGTCTACCCATCTGCCCAACAGTATCTGTGGCAAATATTCTCCGAAAAGATATCGGCTTGGAATTTGCAAAGAATTTCAAAATGATCTGAATTGACGAAAGGACAGTACATACATGTGTATGCAACAAAAATTGAGGTGGCTATTTTTTCCCATGTTTCTTTTTCTTCTTTTGTTCTAAAAAACAGTAAAAGTCGGCCCCGCTCAGCTAATATTATAGAGTATGAAAATTAAGATCTTCCTTGTGTTTTTAGTCTTCCTTAGGATAATGGCGAGGGGTATAAAAGGTTCGGTCACGACCGAATATAATTTTCTTGTTAGTTATTATTATATTTGCTTTAGAACGAAGCTACCTTCTATAATCACCTCGAACAATATCAGAATTTTTACATTAACTTTTCAGCTGGCCTTAGGAAATATTAGTATCAAGTTTTAGATCAATGCAGCGAGGGTTGTCCCAGAAGAAGTACTCGACCAGATCAAGAAAATAACAAAGATTCTGAAAATAGTATTCTATTGCTCAACATAATTGCTTACGGCTCGATAGCCTTTTTCCATCGATAGCAGGTCCGAGATTCTCAAGACAGCTCTCTCTTAGCCTCTTCACTTGATTGTTTCTTTATCATCAGTGTTGCTTTCATGGTTGTAAATCGAAGACCATGCGTTTATTTTATTGTAAGCAAGCACGGTGTCCATCTCATGCACAACTTTCAAAAGGCGATATATAACACTTTTTGAGATGTTTATAAAGTTTCGTGCCATTGCAATCATTCAGTTCAATTTAGTAAATTTTCGTCACCTTTCCTGTCATGTGAGCGGAGCCGCACTTAGTCGACGGGGTGAAAATCACTCCAAAATCTGTTCATAAAAATATATTCTTCTTCGAGGTGTTTAAAATTTAGGAACATTGGAAGGACAAGCCATACAAATTCATTCAAAATTTTTTTGATCCTTCCCAAACATCTGATGTACCTTTATGACAATTGTGGGTACACCGCATGATATTTATTTAAGAAATACATTGCCATACTGAATGTACATATGTCGCAAACATAATTGTTACTTTTACACGTATATAGGATAATTTAGTTTATATTTCTTGCACGAATTTTTTCAAAGACTTTCCAAAGAGAAAATCGACCTCTGCGATTATGTTTTATAAGGGCGTGATATTGCACTAGGGGTTACTAACAAGACTTTCTTTTTTTGCTTATGTTATTCTGAGCATAAATTTCAGCGTCAGGATCTGGTTTTACACTACATTTGCGGGCATATTGGTCAAGCATAAAACTAACTCGAATGCAAGTCATTTGCGCGTTGCATTCAGGTTTACATAGTCGGAAGTAAGAAGAAGTATTTCACTTGGCATTCATTTACAAGCTTGAAAATAACAATAACTCTTCTATATAGAGTTATGGAGTAAACCTTTTACTAGATACGGTATTAGTTATTTCTACCTCTGTTTCAACTCTTCTTGTAACTTTCTATCACACTTATAAGAATAATTATCATTGCCGCACTCAGCAAATTTTCAAAACTTTTGGAAATTCCTTCATGTTTGCGAAGCAATTGTTTATTGCAAACATATCCGAGTGATCGGATCAAGGACATTTTTGAACCAAAGCATTAGACGGCTTTCTTTAAATTGAAGTACACATAAAGTGTTGAATAGGTAGAGTTGTTAAACACCACATAAGTGCTAATAAAATAAACCGACATTGTGAACAATGTACAATTCAAAGTTAACGCCGGCTACGTATTTCTTAAAATTCCTTTTATTTATTACTTCTATTTTTAATTAGAGATAATTTTATAACTTTTAAAATCAGTGTTGTTTTAAAAAACCGGTTCTAGCACTTTGCCGGCAAATATAATACTTCCGGTCTGCTCTTCTTCGATAAAAAACACAAATGGACGATTGACATTAAATTCTTCAATAAGGGGATTACCGCCAAATTTATTACCAATCTCGAAAACTGTGGAGGCGTAAGCTTCTGTACCTTTTTCGTTGAAATCAATGCCGGCTTTTTGCAATACGTTTGTAACTTTTAGTCTACCGGCAACACCGGCACCTCTAGCTAGGCCTGCCAACGAGGCGTGGTCGGTAAAAATATCACGTATCCCCAAATCAATTAGCGGTTCCTTCAAGTTTTTGTCGAATTCAAAATGAAATTTTGGTAAAGTCACTTTCAACTTGGTCTCTTCCATCATGAATTGCAAGGTCTTAACTTGATCATTCTTGAGAGTGTCCAGAAATTGCTCAATACCACCATCATTTTTAGGCAATAGAATGAACATTGAAAATTTTTTACCCCGATACGGTAGGCGTAAAATTTTGGCGTTCATATGATCGTAGTAATAAAAATAATCCGTGATTGTCATATATTGCACTCGCGTTTCCGCATTTGGAGTTTTGAAAAAAAGTCCTTCGTAGGTTTCGTTAAATTGGCGCCGCCACGTGCCATGGAAATAAATTGCATTTGTTAGCAATAATACGCTGTTTTTAATATTGTCTTTACTAACTAAGCTCTTGAGATGACCATTAGTTGCGTTGGCGCACCAATTATTAATAAAATCGGCTGATCCCTGCTCATCGGTGAAATTTAAACGTTCTATGCCTGTATCGTAATAACTGAACAACATTGCCGCGTAGCGTTGCTCAGGCTCAATAAATTCGCTCGCAAATATTCTAGTCTCCAGGTTGAGACTATAATAGGGATTCTCTTTTTTTAGAGAAGCCAACAGTTTTCTATAGAATCCACGCAGATTGTCAGCTGATTTAATATCTTCTAACGTACTTAATAGTTCTCGTTGAGTCTGCGTATTGTTACTAGTGGCCTCGGCTAATACAGCTAACAGCAACTTTATTGAAAAGGGTGAAATGATCACGTTTGTTTTTTCTTCTTTTAACACAAGTTTAAGCAGCCCCCAAGAAAAACGATCATGAGCATCACTGCTAAAAGGCACGTAATCATCAAAGTCATCATATGTAGAGATTCCGGGACTGAGAAATTGCTTATTAATTGAGTCGAAAATTTCCATTCGTTTAAGCAAATTTTTTTCATCTAAAGATTTTGCATCTGGTCTTACTGTGGCCCCAATCAAACTTAGTGCCATAAAGGAAACCAAAACAGTACCACATACGAAAGGTTCATATTTTTTTCTTATCATTATTTTCACTTTTTGTTTAACCCTTGGTTTTATCTTTTATATGCGGTCAAATTAATGATAATTGTGTATATTTTGTTTTATTAAAAATTCACAATTTTTCACAATGCAATCGCTACTTTTGCGTCGCTCTCAATACTAAGATTCTAAATGATGATGATATACTGAACTTTGCAAATAAAGAACCAGTTCTTATTCCTTCGTAATTATTATTTGCTGTATGCTGCCGTTAAGATTTCGAGAAGCGGAGAAAAGAAAGAAAGAGAGTCAAACGAATTCAGTGACGTGAAAGTGAAGCTTGATGTAACAGAAAATGTTAGCTTGTGTTATGTAAACTGATGTCTCTCTCAGGCTTAAAATTGATTTGAAAGTACTCTTATAAAAAAGTAGCATTAGAAAACGGCTTAATAGAGAAAGTAAAATCTGAGAAAGTTTGTATTTGTGTTTGGCCTGATCTTTTCTCTCCCGTTACCTATTTCGTTATTGTTTGAAAAAATCATATCATTTTAAACACTAAATGTCTATATATATATATTGTCTTGGTTTTCAATAAGTGATTTCGATCTATACTGTGGCATAACCAAGCTTGCGAATTTTTGAATGGACTTTCATAATAATTAAGCAATAGCAAAAACTATTGAAAGCTGTATTCAGCTTGGAGACGAATCTTTAGTGTGTTCTTATCTGCACCTCAATTTTTGTTCATTTTAAAGCCAAAATGTAGTTTTTTGTTTCATAGATGTAAGCTTTAAAGTAATTGATAAAACTACAACGGAGACAGAGCCGAATTCTTTTCATATAGTTTTGGGAGACTGATAGCGTGGTTCATCTTTCTTAGCTATAGGTAATCATTCAAAGTGCACCAAATTTATGGATCTTTTTAAAATATTGCTAGTAGCGTAATAATGTACAAAATTTGTACAGATGATCGAAGATGTAGAGAAGCAGTTTTGTCAAGTCAGAAGAAGTGTGTTTTTCTAACAGTTGATTGCTGTCTTCAAACCAACGTACACTTTTATTGTTCCGAAAGGATAAGCTATTAGGGGGTTGGGCAATGAGCCGTCATTTTCCTTACCGAGTTAAAAATACCCAAGTGGTGAACACAACGGGCAGCCGCGCTGCCATATTGTTTTACAGGAAAATGTAAACAAAAATATATGGTTTTAGGACCAAACTTAAAGATATCGACGTAAACGTAAGCAACAAATTTATAAAAAATTACAACAAGAAAGTTGTCACAGAAGTAAACAATAAACAAATAAATTGTTTATTGATTAATGATAAAGAAGATTGATTAGATATATGCAAACATGTATATTGGGTATATGTTTGTGTATTAGTTGATCCATAACTTGGAAACCATCATTTATCACTCTCTAAAAACATTTCGGTGAATATATTGCAACTGTAAAATAAATGGGATTTTATTGCTTGTTGTTTCCCATTTCCTACAAAATAATGTCTAGCGTAACCCAAATAACAAATCACATAATATAAACAAAAAGTACGTTGGTATAGGGTAAACATAAATTGGATAAACAACTTTAAATTTTAAAATAAACTTTCTTTATTACTTCTTGTACGTTATTTTCTTTTTGTTTTACTTGTGTGCATACGTGTAAAACCATATGATTTGTCAATTCCCATAAAGTTTTGTAAAAAGTCCGTGAAGTTGAAGTCTGAGATCGAAAATAGGAGTAATGCCTTATTGTATCAGCCCCCTTAGTTACTTACATCTCGGCAAATTTGGTTAGAAGACAAGTTTCTTATTTCGGACAGCCAAAAGTGAGGTTGACTGACCTTCTAAGTCGTACTGAGAACACATTTACTCTAAACAAGAGCCGAAATTTCCATTTGCTACTTCAAAAGCTCACGGCGAAATATTAATAATTGAACTCTCCAGTTCCTCATTTGAAAACTTGAATTTTAGAAGTAATGCAAACAAATGAAATCACTACAGTTATTCATACAGAGAAGTTTGAAAAGAAGGCGTCGAAATGTGGTCCGATCCGAAGCCTTTTTAATAGCGTTCGGCTTTGAGCCAAAACACGTCACTGTATCAGATTTCATCAAAATACCTCGAGGATTGCGGTTTGTAGGTTGAACAGAAGAAAATAAGACAGATAGAAGGACAGTCGAGCAGACGAGTTTAAATCGATTTAGAAAGTGATCCTGAATTGATCTGTATAATATAAATGTAGGGCTAAGACTCGCGCAAAGCGTATTTGTGTCACACAGAACGAGTCGTCGCGTTGTATGGTGTTCGACGGTTACCCTTTGATTACATTAACCTCTATGGCAATGCCTTGTGACTATAGCAGGAATAGCTTGTATTTAAGTGTTATGCGAGAAATTTTTTTATATTTTTTTAAAGCAACACGGGTTTCTTGGCTTTGAAATGGATTTATTCGAAAATGATAGACGAAGCAAGCAAGCAAGCGAGGCAGTTATCAAAATTTTGGTCTAAATCCGAAATATTCAATGAAAAAAAATGAACTCTGCATTTACTCGTATATTACCTTACAAAATATTATTAGCTTGGCAGCCCGTAACTCAGAATGAAGGGTTTCTCAGCTGTTCAGTTATTACTTAACAGTTAATAGGAAAAAAGTTTGTGGATTGTTATGAGAATACGTCGCCCTCGCGGGGTCACAGTGACTCAATTAATGATAGTTACCGCTTTGGGATTTTTAGGTGGTGTTTATATTTGGAAGCCACTCATTGTTAAGTGGAGGAAGGAAAATATATTAAATACGGACAAGACTGCGAACAATACCTCGGAATCTACTGATTAATGAAAAAGGCAAAGTGCGTGCATAGAAGAAAATGATTTTAATGAATTAAAAATCACTCCTTACTTACGTTTTTACTGATCATTTGGTTTATTTACAGATGACCATAATTAAATTTCTAAAGCAAGCAGCCACAACACCACCTGGAGTACTGGGCATGGGCATAATAGCGACATTAGTCTTTGCTGTTAGTTATCGCGTGTTATTCAAACCAGAAATGAGCAGACGGCGCCGTCAGGAGGCTGAAGCCGCGGCAGATTATTTATTCCAACAAGATTTGAAACGTAGTATAAAAAGTGTAAATGAAGATTATTAGCCTGAGTTAAATCTCAAATATAAATTGGTAGCGGTTAAATACTCTTTAAATTTGCACTACACTTATATAAATCAAATCTTTCCTAAATTATCTAAATCTTAATGAACGCAATCAAAACAAGAAACCATTAAATTAACGTTTATTGTTATTATTTCAAATTTTTTTGCTATTCCGTTTCCTTGCAATTTTCATGAACTCTAATCTCTTTGTACGTGCAGGAATCACATAAAATATAAATAAAGAAAAGGAATTGGAATAATTACATATAATATGAATGGAGAGTTTTTAAATTTTTTTAAAATATCACTACGAATGTTTAAAAACCATGAATTAAAATTATCTTTTTACCAAATCTCTATCATCCATCACTTACTTTTAGGAAATCCGAAACGGAAACAATAATAATATGTTTAGAAGTCGCGCATTTCAAAATTGAAAAACAATTAATTTTATAAGGAATAAGAAATGTATTAATGAATTTTTTGCTTTTGAAATTAATAGAAATAAAAGAATTAAATCTTCATTTGTTGTATTGCGTTTGTATTGTTGAATGTTGAAAAGCTTTAGGAATTTAAGCCGATCGAGGATCGAGGAGATTGTGATTATTTATCCCCCTTATCCCCCTGTTGTTGAAATCATTGTATTTGAAGTATAGTACGCAATTCTCTTTTTGCACGATAGATACGTGCCCAAAATATTCGTGTATTGGCTAAATGCGAAAAAAGTAGATTGGTCCCAGACTAAACAAATCAACTGAAAAGTATAATAAACAATATTAAAAAATGCTTATTAGAGTCCATTTAAGAATTGATTTCGTGCTTACACATTTCAATTCACTAAATATATTATAAAAAATAAATTATTTTTTGAAAAACCCAATTAAATTGTGTAGAAAATATATTGTGTTTTTACTCTATGCATAATTCGGAGCATCCCACTCGTAAACATTACATAAAAGAGAAAACCCAGGAAAAATTCATAAAATGTTGAAAATAGTGTTAAAACAAAACAATGCGTGTAACAAGGGAATTACTTTTTCTTTTTAACTCGTGTTAAATCAAACTTCGTATAAATACAATTCGTGTAAAGAAAAAGGGTTAGGCACATATGCCCTTGCTAGACTAGTATTTTTTGTTATTATACTATTCCTCTTCGTAACATAGATTTTTTCTAATAAGAGTGATTCGATTTCTTTCAACAAAACAAACCGTTCAAGAAAAAGCGATTTTTTTTTATTTCATTGTATACCCTGCAACTATGCACTTATGAATCCAATTTCCGAGCACTTTGCTCACTCTTTTTAATTTATGAATCGAATTTGGTTTGTTGCTGTAGATCAACGACTTCGAAAAGTCTCACAAGAAATAATTGAAAGATGTTAAATAACAGGTCCTTGGATATGGCTGTTGGTTATCGCTTTTGCTTTTCTTTTATTTAGTTATTTATTGACGCTTATGTCACGTCGAAGCCCTTAAGGCCTACTGTAAGAGCTCCCAACGTCCACCATAGGTGCAAAAATGAAGTACAATAATGCAAAATATTCTGAAACAATCCAAAGGTAAAGAAAATTGAAGGTGAAGGAGAAAAAAGGTAAGAAAGGTGACTAGGCTAGTAGGAAAGAAAATAACACGTACCACACACACCCACCTCCTCAAAATAGTAAGTATTTTTGAAATTATTGCATCAGTCAAATTATCATACAATAAACCGGTTGTTTGATGAGTTGTGTTGCATGTGGACCCACTGGACATAATTCCATTTAAGTTGCATAAAAAATTCGTCGGCCTAATAGCACCTCTAGCTCGAAAACCCGCCAAAACGGTCACTTCACGGGATGTAAAGCTATCTAGTGATGAAATTGTCGACTGATTTCACACTGAAAACGCTTGCTTCACTTATTTACTGAGCAATCGACACAAAAATGAGAATCATTTTGAAAGAAGTGATACTGGACAGACAGGTAACAAAGAATGATTTTGATATTTAAAATGTGGTAGCAATGCTACGAAAATGTCTTATCATCCTTATTAAGAAATTGTATTGAATACTAATGATCAAATTTCCATGTAGAAACTTAAAATGCATCCTTCAAATCCGTATTGCTTATATAATTTGCTTATAGTTTTATAAAATATATTTTTAGTTCGACAACACTTTTGCTGCATGAAACCTTTAAAAAGAAAACGTGATGCCTTTACTTTGCTGTACATTCGCATGACAGCATGACAATATTTCGAGCGAAATGGCGGCAATGTTTGCTCTTCTAAAGTCAGAGACTTACTGTTATGTACGTTAACCTAGAAATACCGTCCAAAAACGAAATTGAAAGTAAGTAAGTGAATGGGTCGTGGAATAATGAAATTATTGGTGGAATATAACTGCATGGCCTATTGTTAACACTGCATGCCTTACATAGTGTTACACGATATTCGATATAATCTCACATATTGAGATCAATTGTATAGTAATTAATTTATTTTACTCGACTGCTCTTGCTTAGCGAACATGTTGATTCGTTAATAAAATCCAAGTTTGATGTAGACTTGGTGCTGAGTACATGGTCGTTTTTCGTTAAATATCGTCAAGAAATGTAAAAAAGAGGTAACGGTTGTCTTCTGTACAGCTTTAGATATGCGATTCTGCAAAGCCGAGTTATTGACGACTACATGAAAAATCGGCAATGGAAACCTTGGATGATCAGATCAAAACTCTTAAGTGACGAGACATGCGTGAATCTGTTTAGATCAGAAATCGAACATTGAAACATATACGCCTAGATGACTTTCATAGCACAAATTTAAGCATAGAATTGCGACTTGATTGATTGTCACTCTCAAATTCATTTAAAATTTATTTTATGAGAATTCAAACCTTGTTGAGAGCCTTGCTACACCATAATACTCCATTATCAGCGTCAAGCTCCTTGAGATAACCGGTTGTTCGATATTCAGTTTTGGTTGACATTTGTATCATACATTTTGAGCAAGTTTGAATATTCACTATTTCCAAACGACTCTTCTCGCTGCAGGGCGTAAAGCGATCTAATCCGAGACTTCTTAAGTAGTAAGGCGGCTCTACTAAATATTTCTTTGCGAATGCGAGTTGACAAGTTTCGGATTTTGGATATGGCGAAAGTCATCATGGGCGCGTTAAGATGGATATACGTTCTTGCCCTGGGCAAGAACGTATATGGAAGAATGTACATGCCTTCGAAAAAGAAGAAAGTAATTGTACCCCATATTGTTGATTTTAAGAAAAGTGTGTTCTAAACTCTAAAAAAAATTAGTTTTTATATTTTTGTTTTTTTTTTTGAACATTAATGCAATAAAAGCTGAAATCATTACATTTTATTATTTTTGACTTTTTTTCAAATAATTTATTAAATTACACTTGAAAATGTTTGTATTTTGAATACTTTTGAAATTTTTGCTACTTTATAAATATTTTTAATTTTTTTAGCCATATTTTTGCATTTTAAATCGAAAATATTATATAACAAACACACGTGAATAACTTTCGATTTAGTAAATTCTATAAACTTTTGCCATAAAAGCCTAAAAGTTGGACACGTGTTGAGACAGGATTTTGAACGTGCTCCAAAATTTCCATCTTTCATTCAGGGGTTGTTACGATTACCATTACATACCATACATTAACACATAACATAAAAAATATAAAAAAAAAATATAAAAAAATTAAAATGCAAAAGTTATTAATCCGTCAAGAATTTTGTGCAGTTTTACTGAGTACTATAAAATGAGTATATATGTATATATATGTATATATGTATATATATACATATACATATATACATATATGTATACGTAGATTAGAATTTTTGAACAATGACGACTCAACACATTATGTGTTGTTTGTTTGATTTTTCAAAATGTATAGCGAACTGCTAAATAACAAAGAAACAAAGCAATACACGTTGAGGTATCACGGCAGCGCAATATCATTTAAATAAATACAACGAATATGTGCAAATACTTCATTCTATACTTTGCCAGGGGAAAAAAATTATCATCTTGAAAATAGTGACAACTTATTGATTCCTTTTCCTTTTTGCTGTATTTTGCTACGAATTCGAAGACATAAAAATTGTTTTCAATTAGTATCTTAGGTCTGACTATCAACATGCGTGTCTAAATTGCTTCGCAAAAATTTACTGATGACGAGTATACTCGTCACACAGAGGGTATGCGTAATATGAAATTAGAAATGTAGTGAAATGAAATTTTTTTGACTATTTTTGTATTTCGCTTCAATGCTCCACATATAGGATTAGCTCTTTGAGTTGAGGGCATATAATCCGAATTAGATCGTCGACTTACTGTTGTTTCGACTTGGTTTCAAAATATTTCAAACATCTTAAAGTTCACGAATACATTTCGTTTTCACTAAAATTTCAATTTAAACTGCAAATTGTCTGTCACTACTTATTATTCCCGTAATATATCATAAAATTTTGCCCTTTTTTCATGGCGGGTATACTCGTCAAAAACGGCTAACTGAGTTGATCGCTTTGAGCATTGAACAGCACATGTATTTCTATAATTGAAACGACTCGTACTTTGCGTTCGTTTTAGATATTTGTGTGAAGATTGAAGGAAGCTCCAAAGTATATATATATTTGATCAATATCAAATTTTGAATCGATTTAAGCATGTCCGCATGTCCGTCTGTTTAATATCTATTGTAAATATACTCCTGGCCGCAAAAATGGAGCTATCGGTTTCAAACTTTGCAGAAACGTTGGAGGTTCTTTCACTGAGTTTCGTATTGAAAATTGGCTACGTACACTTAGGACACTGCTGCTTTCTAAAGGGAATAAAAAATTCGCTTTTCGCTTATTACTCATAAACTATAGCCCATAAATGTAAAAAAATCTGAATGTAAACATTCCCGCGTTCGTCTACAAATTTGCAACATAATTTAGAAGTGACTTAAGCTTTTCCCATTTGCCTATACGAGAAAAACTTTTATTTTGAAAATAGAAAAAATCAGCCTCACCCACTCCATTTTACAGAACATGACATTTGAGTTCTTTTACTTTTTTCGTGGCTTTAGGATAAGTATGATGGGTATAAAAGATTCGGTTACGTACGAACATAATTTTCTTACTTGTTATCACTCATCACTCAAATTTTCTACATTTTTCTAAGTTCTTATTATTCCTCCAGAAATTTTTCGGGCTCCTTTTTCTATATTGTGTCTGTCGACCTGACTTACTTGTCAGGCACAACGCGCTACTCATACGGTATATCAGTCGTAACTTTTGAACAGCATTTCGTCAATTTTTATCACTATTTGTAAATAATTGAGGCGTTCCTATAAATGGCTTTTATATTAATCTAACCAATGCACTGACTTGTAGGCTAGAATTTGATTAGTTGTGAAATAAATTTACATAAAATACAGCAAACTCTATTGAAACATTGCTATTCATATTGTTTGATTTGCATACTACTTAAGTTAGATAAGCAAATAAAGTAACAGGTTACAATTTCGGCAATGGTGTTAATGTGAAGCATGTGAGGCATAGATTATGGTAATAGGAGTAGGAATGTATAAGCATGAGAAGGTATAACATGTTTGATGCGTGTGAATGAACAAATATAAAAATTCAGAATGGATGATTTTTTCGATTGTTGGATAAAGAAACAAGCGCATAAAAACAAGTAAAAATACTATAGTGGGCCACGGCTTGATTAAATATCTTACACCACACTACAGTTAATCACATAACCACTTTTGAAAATAAGCCATTGTATGGGAAGTGGTCAAAAAGGTCGCCCAGATCCGAATCAATTTCAATAGCGTTCGACCTTGGGCCAAAACAAGTTAGTGTGCCAATTCCATCAATATACCTCAAAGCTTGCATGGTGTAGCTGGAACAGAATAAAACAAGGCGGATACACAGACAGAGAAGCCTAAACACATTCAGAAAGTGATTCTGAATTCATCGGTATAATAGAAGGTGAGTCTATCTCAAGTGCCTCTATGTGTTGTTGCTATTGCATACATCCACCTAAAACACTCTTGCACTACATGTAGTATCAGTTACAATAAGCATCCGAACCCATAGGAAATGATATTAAAACAAGAAAATAAATAGATCGCATAACTGCTTGTCTGTACTTTTTTTTTTACCTTCGATCTTCGCTTAACACGTTCGCGGACAGTAAACATTTCAGTGAGGAACAAAAAATGACAGTCAATGTATTTTAAAATTACTTGCGATATCTCAAATCTTATTGAATGCATTTTCTAAGGGTAGTTAGAAGATCATATTTTAATCGATATATGCAAAGAATGCTGCAGCATTCACGACAATATAGATCAAATTTTTTAACTGAGGTAACGTGAATGCTGTAGTATTCATATAAGAGAAAACATGAGAAAAAGGGAACAACGGGAGGATCTTCCCTCTACCTATATCGACGAACTTAAAGCACTTTGAGTAAATTTTTAAATACACAAAGAAAAATTGAAATAACATGGAAAAATCTAAAGATTCAGTTCATCAATACTTCGGCAAGTACAACAATTTAATAGTGAAATGAGAAATAATTGGCTGTAAAACTTGAATGTTAAAGCATTCATGTCATTTTGCATCACAAGGAAAATTAATGCTATAGCATTCACGTTCGCGAACATGTTAAGCAAGGAAATTGAATTTCTCCGATTTAAGCCAACACCTGGTTCATCGATTTGAACCTGAAGAAGAAATAATTTAAAAAGTTTCACTTTATTGCAATCATGAGTTCACTTTTAAGAACATACTGTCGCGGCGTATGTTGTTATTGTAATGTTAAAACTAAAAGGTTTGAGTGTATTGTTCTTACAAAGTTTGACCGTGAAAATTTTCCGCAAGATCGGATGGGCTTGAAGATAGTTCTCTGTCTTGTAATATGCTCGAGCAGCACGCTCTTGAAAGCAAGCTTTAAACGCTTGAATTCAATCATTGTTTTGAAACGCCTGAATTATGGGGTAAATAGGCAAGACCTTCGATGATTCTCTTTATATGGTTGTACTAATTTTTTAAGAGAAAACCTTAATTGTTAAACGGTACATTGTTCATAATTTTTTACAAAGTATTTAAAGTCACAAGAAAACGATTACTGAAACACTTCAAGTTAAAAAATAAATAAATAAAAAAATAAATAAAAAAAGTTAATAAAACAAATTAGAATTGTTGCGATCGTGTTCATATGTTCTCATTCATTGATTTTGTAATTTACTGGTTTCTTACTTTCTTCTTAGTTTTAAACAAAGAACTTAAAAATTAAAAAACAAAAAATTTTAATTAGTTAACTTAAAAGTATTTATCACCATTAATATATCTAATTCTCACTCTTTTCAATTCAAAATTTTTTATTCTAAAATGGTATAAGTTATATAAAAAACTTAAAATGATTCTTCTTAATCGCATATGCAAGACAAAATAAATAAATTCACAATACGAAATAGAATACAAAAATATTAGCCCAAAAAAACAAAATAATTTTTATAGTTAAATGTTAAAAATAAATTTGGAACAGTGGTACTCGCACAATTGTAGCCTATGAAGCGTATATATGTATATTTAATCTCTAGAATTTGGATTGATGTTTCTTAAATACCATTGTTTCAAAATTTACGTAACTCTGCAAAATATACAAAACAATTCGAAGCTTTAAACATAATCTTATCTAATAACAGATGTTCAAAGAATTATCAATCTGTAAAATTAAAAAGAAAGTAAAGAAAGACTTTAATTAACACGTTAGCTTTAGCCAAAAACAAAAACAAAATTAATTAATATTCATTTTATGGCGAATCTTGGATACCAGCCATCTCCGCTTCTAGATGTTAGTAAATCGATTGCAATTATTTTATTTAAAGAAACCTTCAAATCCAATTTTAAATGAAAATACACGTGTCTGTATATTGATAAAATAGGGACGCTTATAAGTCGTAAGTTCGCAGTGTTCGCGTGTTCAAATGTCAGTGCGCTAGAGTTTACTTTGGTTGCAGCCATATTGAGTGCTTAGCCGATAAAGTCACAACACAAACCGATCGGACACATCCTCTAGACTGCAGTCCACCTCTCCATTTCTTTCTTTTTTGCCCAAATGGTGGCAAAATCAGTCAATAGGTCACGACACACATACGAAGAATAAAAAAATTCCCATTGCTCTTGGATCCAATAACGAGATCAGTGCGAAAAATTAAGCGCACTTTGACGCCCTTGAGATTCCATTAAAAAGGATCGAAACATTAGAGGAGCGTTAGACAGATTACATCATTCTACACGGGACCTATCTTAACGTCACCCCATTTATTATTCACTAAATTGTCGTTTTTAAATAACGGCTTCACTTGGTCGTAGAAGCTGGCTTTCCAGCTCAATTTCATTATCATTCTAACGATAGATGAATCGCGAACGAACAAACAGACATAATTAAATTATGTCAAAATTAGTCGCTCATCAATGACACATAAACTTTATCAACTTTTAAGGCACCTTTCTGGCCATCACAAGCAAACGTATCACATCTATACCTGCGTCAATAGGTCTATCTATCTGTGTTTTCTCCACCTTTTTGTTTTCTTAATGGAACTAGTGGTTGTGCGCCGCCAATTAATAGCCTTAGGATTCCCGTAACTCTTATCGCATTACGCGGGAGAACTAAATAGCAAATTGTAATTATAAAAATTTTGTGCACAGTTTAATTTTTGTATTAAGGAAATTACGGTACATCACGCCTGGGATGTATCTACGAAACTAAGCATGTAAAATAAGTATGAAATGCGTTTTGTGCAATAATTTAAGGATGGCGTAGAGAATTGCATAAAGTACATTAAGTGAAAATAAATTATTCCGGTTATTCCTATTATATTATCCCATGTCCTTGATAAACATACAGTAAGCTGGCATAAACGATGAAAACGAATTATCTTCCTTCTTTCTTCGGTATGTATGCACGTCACAGAAAGACGGAAGTGTACGGAAAACTTCCACGGGACTTTTACATATATAAATAATGGGAATGAAAGAGCAAGCAGTCAAATGCTGCTGTAATGTCACATTAAGAGAAATATCAAAATTCTCTACTCTTGAGCGCCCTTTTTGTTCTGGTCGTTCCTGGTATTTTCTTCGTCATAGACATGTATACTCCTACATCCAAACCTTCCCACGGGATCAAGGATTCAGACTTCGTTCAAGCGTAGCTTTAAAAGAATATCGCCTACAAAGCTGTTGTATTTCTATCACCCTTCTGCATCTCTCAACGCGATATTCAACTTTTCACAATTTTAATGTCGACACAGGAGTTGAATCAGAAGATGTAGCCCATACAAAGTCTGCGTGAAGGAAATATTTACTTCTTCGTCTTTTCTCCCTTACCACGATTTAACATTTGGGATTAGTTTATTCGTCGACCTCGACAAATTTTGCTTGATAGCTGTTTTTAACATGTTAATGTCATTGTCATCATTCTCGTCTATTCTTCTTTCTCTTTTTTTTTCCCAAATTGTACATTGATCTATCAGAAGCCATTCAATTGGCAGCCGACGCGGAAGCTAAACGCTAGGCTCACTTTCTGTTACAGTATGAGTACGGAATGTATCCTTTGAGCGTAGGAAAGGCTGTATATACACTTGCGCCTAGCATGATTTCGTGCGTTCACTTTTGCTATAATTCTAATCAAGGGACTTTCTTAATATGTTCCTCAAAGATCAATTTAATATCTCATGGTATTGCAAGTTAGCTCTCAATACAATAAGGTGACTACCGACCTCAACTTTTGTCATTTGGAATGCCTATCATCCATAACGCTTCCCTTTTTTTCTATGCCCAGTTTTAATTTGGTTTTGCTTATACTAACGTATCAGCTGAAGGTTACACGTTCTTAGGCTTGGGTTGCTTACATTAAAAACACGTAGTGATTTAGTTCGTCATAGAATCCTGCAGAAAACTCTCTTCGAAACTTTTTATATATTTGTCATGGATTATATTTTGCATTTCCAGAAAGGCGCTTCTGGCTTTCTGCTTTTTCTGTCCGCCCATCTTGCTGTTTGTTCTTGATATTTTATGGCTAAGTAAATATTAACACATTAAATTTGCAAATTAACGCGGTTACTAAACAGCTTTAACAAGCATTCCGCAAAGAAATATATTGAGGCGGGTATCAAAGTTTCGCCTATAGACAAATTTTGAAAATTTCAGTGATATTTCACACCCAGTAAGGTAAGGAAATCTCTTCTTACATTAACGGATAAATAAAACAAAAAAAATATTTATGTAGATATTAAAGGAGTGAAAAAAAAAATGGCCAAAAAATGCTGTGTTCTTCTAAAAGGCTTTGCGACG
The DNA here is from genome assembly GCA_001077435.1 of Glossina morsitans morsitans. Lineage (NCBI taxonomy): Eukaryota > Metazoa > Arthropoda > Insecta > Diptera > Glossinidae > Glossina > Glossina morsitans. Next base: position 26,226 of record CCAG010001470.1, read on the forward strand.
TTTCTTTCTTCTTCCTTTTTTAAATAAATATTATGAGAATAGGTCAACCGATTACGGTTCATACAAGTTTGCGTAGCTCAATTAGAAAGACCAGATGCAGTGGATGTACAATAGATAGGAATTTATTCGCGAAATTTATAAAATTTCTTCATTGCAATAAATATATTTTATAGACATGCGAAGCGGAATCGAATTAAATTTGTTCCTGGAACTTTAACTCGAAAATTTCTCAAATCTGCAGCACACGTCCTTAAGGGAGAAGACGAACAAGCCTTTGGTGCGTTAGAAAAAGTTCTTTCTACGGCACATTAAATCTCTTCACAGTTTATATTTTCAAGTTTTAGCCATTTTTTGATGTGTAAAAAAAAATAGATAAGTGTAAGCAGTTTTATTTAAGCATGCTTTTCAAAAGTATTCGATTTTAGATTATGATATATTGGTGGATTTATTTGATGATTATGGTGCTTTGTTATGATGTTAATAGGTGGTGCTGTGAAATTTCTAGATAATTCGGAAAGCATAATAATCAAATAATTTAATGAAATAAAAGATGAAAAACTAACCTTTTTTCACTTTTATAGAATTACGTTAGTTTTAGAAGGATAGTATACGATACGATACGCGGATTTGCCGGTGCCCTTGCTCTAAATGAAATTGTTATTTACCACGCTAATGTCAGCGATAATTTGATTAGTTTCGTTCAATAGGTCCGACTGTACGTGGTACGCGAGTGAAATTTTACATGGTCGATTTTCGATTTTATCATATAAAAGCGGATAAATTTTTAATTTGATGATGAGAAGAAGGTTTTTGAATAGTTTATAGAGTTTGTTGAATCCATATGTGAGAGAATAAAAAAAATAAAGTCAAAGGAAATGCACAAAAGTATAAGGAAATAGTTAAATAAGTTTCGCTTTTGTTAGTATCTTTTTCAATTTATTATTTTATTAATTTTATTTTAGATTTGCATGCAAAATATACAACAATAATATATTAGATTCTAACACAAATTATATATGATACAATTCTCTTTAACACACACATGTGATAATGAAGGTTACAAAGTAACCAAAGAAAAGGAAAAATCAAAAGAAGGCAGATCAATAAAATCATATACATAACGTATATAAGTTTATATAGATGTGTGCATGTTTTAGGTAAAATTACATATGTACACAAATATATATAGAAAAACGTATGTAAAGAATTAATTTAGAAAAGAATTTTAAAAATGAAGAGAAAAGCAAAAAAAAAAAGGTAAATTAATAAATTAAAGTTTAATTAAACACATACGATATCTTCATTTGACTAGTATGTGTGTATGTTTGCTAGAACAAAAATAGAAGCGATAAGTGCAACGATTAACTCCAATGTATGCTAATTTTTTTTTTTTTGCTTTTTTTCTTGTTTTGGTTTTGTTTATAACAAAATAGCACATTCACACACACACACATTTAGTCAATCACAGTATGAATGTCGAAAGTTATTTTCTCTTTTTTCTATTTTCGTTTCGTTTGATCTTTGTTTTTTTTTTTTGTTAGGATTTAAACAATGCTTATTGTACAACGTTAGTACATTGAACATTTATTAAATAATTATCCTTAAGGATGCATTTTCTTTTTTTGCTTTTGGAAATTTCGCTTTAATTTATTATCAAACTATCTATATTTCTAATGTTTGAAAATGTTAGAATTTGTATTAGAGAAGAAGACGACTAGTATGAATTAATCACAGTTTTTGTAGCTGGCAAACAGACTACGATCGTCTGTCACAAAGCGTATACTTACACGATTAATAGAATTGCGGCGTGCATCTCCGCTAGGTATACTCGTAACTGAGCCACCCCCACCACTGCCACCACGATTACGACCTGATAAGTCGTCATCAATGCACACATCCGAATCGGAATCAGTGCGTCTTAAACTTCCATCCTAATAAGGAATACGATCGCATAACCCATGCGGATGAGATACGATAAATTTAAAAAGCATGCAGTTATTATTAGTACGAAAGGAGGTAATGTAAATGAGAAGCAAAGCAGAGCAGATAAGTGTTAGCGTATTTAGAAGGAATTCTTAAATATACTATTAAGCCTACCTGTGTTAATTGTTCGGTAGTAGTTAAAAGACGTGCTACCGGATTACAACAAACCGGTAAAGTTTCCAATAGTGTAGGTCGCGAATGTGTTAATAAAGGTTTCATATATCTAATAAGAATTTAGTAGATTTATTAAACTTTTTTGCATATACTTAACTTTTACTTACTTCGTATCGAAATTTCCCCAAAGACGAGCTAATATAGCTTTCTCATTACGTCTAGGCGCGCTGTTTACGGCGCCAACTCCATTGCCACTATTTGGTGTGCTACTGTCTAGATCGCCACAGTCCTGTAAATAAGCATCAGACTATTTTTAACATTAGATAAATTCCAGATTTTGTTAAAACAAAAACAATAGCGAAAACTTCGATGCGAAAAATGCTTAAGATTATTTTTATAAAAATGTTTTTCAAAATCATTAACACCATAAATGTAAGGAGAGTTTATGAATAATCAAAATCAATCAAAATCAAGTCATCTACAAAGAATTTTGCTGGATTTAGCAGAAAAAGATAAGTATGAAAGATCTTATGCGGCCTCTTGGAAAATTCCACATATAACATACTAAATAATTTTTATTCAAGTTGAAATTGATTTTAGAACTTATCTGCATTCCTTTGAAAAGGATGAACTCGAGATTTGAGCAGACTAACCGAGAGAAAACGATCACATCGATATAATTATATGTGGGTATAATTAAAGGGTAACGCCGCTGTAATATGGGGAAGCTTATTAAGCATATATTTAATTATTAACAAAAAAAATATGTTTTTGCAAAATATTAAAAAATGGCAACATACACCGTAAATATTTCCGCGAGAAATCTTTAACATAAAGAGATTTGCAGCCCATATTTTTTTCGATGCAAATTTGAAAAAAACGACTTTTAATCTCAAAGTGTCCATAGCTATAAAAATACGTAGGTATTATAAAATTATCGAGCTTTGGGTGATTGGCAGCATTTTGCGATCAAAATCAAAGACAATCTTTTCTTGAAAAAAATTATTAAGTTAATTAAACTATTTCATTATTAAATAGAAAATCCCCTACATGAGAATGTTATTTTAACACGAGAGCTACCGAGTACGTCGTTTTGACGCTTTGATGTTTTCGATCTTCAAAGCAATGGTTATAAAGCATGTGATGTTCCAAAATTTGTTGGCAACTTTGATTTGTAAAAAAAAGACTTTAACTATACATCCACTTCTTTCCTACATGTTATAGTTTTCGAGATGCCGATGACATGTACCTATTTCTATCAAATCTGGTAATTTTGATCCCCTATTTTTGCTGACTTAAGAGGGGAATCTGAAATTTGATCACTTAAGAATCTGAAGTTAAAAATTCGACATAATCGGTTTATGTGGCCGCAATATGGAATATACTGAATAAACCTTAAAAAAGTAACGATAATTTTTTAATATTTCTTCTATAACTTTCGATGCTGTGAAGATATTTCCGTTACATAAATGGGTCACCTTCATTTTCAATCCAAAAATGGTCACGATCGGTTTACTAGTACGGCCACAATTTGCAATCAAATTCTAATTGCAATTTAATTTCAAATTTATTTCCGATTGATTCCAACATTACGTTAGCATACATTAGCAACTTTTCCACCTAATTGCAAATAAATTTGTTTTGTGTTCGAAAATGACAAACAAAATGGAAAGAACATGTATAACTCAACAGTTGAAGTCATAATCACCAACAAAAACGACATCCAAAACTTTTAGTTCCTTGACGGAGGCATTGAATACTTTCGAATCGCTGTCAATCATATTTACTCAACGTTCGTCTTTTATAAAGACACCAGTAGTGTTAAGGAGTCAGAATATTAGGTGCCCAACAGGGATTCATTTGACACAGGTAGACTTTTTCGCGTGTTTGGGAAATGGCCCGAAATTTCAAGGGATAATTTTGTATCAGGTAATGAATTCTTTCCACATATTCTAAAAGTTTCAAGTTCCACTTTTCTTTTAAGCAAAAAAAAATTGTTTTCAAAAATTTACAGTAACGTTACCCGTTAATATATAACCGTTAATAGAGACACGTGTACGACGAAAGCACATTTTCCTTTCTAAAGCATAAGGCCATATAACTAAAGCTTATATCGATAGATAATTGAATAACTATGCTATTGCTTTAATATATTCCTTTTAATTGTAGCGCCCGCCCCCAATTTACCCTAGGAACGTCAACCATCATGTTTTCATCCTTTTAATCTTAGATTTACTTCGTTTTCTAAATCTCTCTCATAGCTTTATATGAATATCAGATCTCAAAATTTAAATATATACAATTATACAATTATACAAGTGAACATACCGCATTTGCTGTATTTTCCATCGAATTGTAAACCTTTTTTTCGTTTGAACATATTTTGATAAATTGAGTTAGCGATATCGAATTTTATACAAATTGTATTTTTTATTTTTTTTGAAAAAGATAATAAGCCAATAAAAAAAAGAGAAAACAGGTAAATAACATCGAATAAAATTTAAGGCAAGCACAAATTATAACAAAAAGCAAAACCAAACGTCAAGTAATGTAAGAAGTGATGTAAAGGACGCAAAACAAATTGTGTGAATCAAATAACGAATTATTTAAACGAGAGTTTAAGAAAGTTAACTCCTATTTTAAATATCCAGTTGAAAAAAAAAGCAGAATTGTGACAACTTTACATCTAGACGTAAAAGCTCACCATTGAGCGAAATTATATATTGGTGTTTGCTATTCATTGTATTTTTGAAATTTTTTTAATGGTATAATAATTTACTAGTTACTAAAATATATAGATTTTATATATATATAATATATATAAAATATATATATAAAATATTAGCGAACTTAGACAACATTAAGATGGGTGTTGTACCTCATGTATTTCATTTTGATAACGAACTCAGTAAAGAAAAATATTATTCGTCTTTTAGTTACGTTCAGCTCAAGCTTCAAGTTGACTCTATTTCTCTCATTTAACAGGAGTAGGTCCGTAAACCGCTTAAGAATCAATATCGACAATTAGATTCACTTACTTAACAATTTTTTTAAAATTATATCGGGCTGCGCTTAATGCAGATTTCTATTTTTAATATATACAATATTTCTTAAGATAACCGATTTGAGATGTATCGGTAAGAAAGCTAGAATTGATTTATAAAATGTACTTTTTCTTGCTTTCACACAATTTACACAAATAAAATGCGCAAATATTTAAAGAAGATAATTTATTACATATTTGTGCCGGGAGCAGTAAGAATTCAAAAAGTAAAGAAAATTTTCTACATGTACTCACACTGCGCACTTGATAGTTGTTTAACTGCTCAGTCTCCTCATCAACACCAACACTATAAAAAAAAAAAAATAAAGAAAACTTGATTTGACGAAAATAAAAAAACAAAACACTTTTTCTCGTATTATCCCCAGAAACTTACGGTATTTTTAGCCAGTTAAGTAAAAAATTTGCTGCACCACCTTGGATGATGACTGTGAAAATAACAATTAAAGAAGTGGCGGTTAGCATGGTTTGGCGGGCCTCTGATAAAGTGTTTCTTATAGCCAAAGCAAACGACATTGCTCCTCGTAGCCCTAAAATTGTAATCCTATTGAAGCGTTCGATGAAAAAGTAATGTAAATCTCCTTTAATTACCGGCAAAGAATAACATATGCTGGAAGTTTGCTGATATCTTTGGCTTACGATTTAAATTTAAAAGCCAAGACAATGGGTATATGTTAACAGCGCGCCCTATGGCGGCACATACCTAAAAAATTTGTTTCATTCATTATTAATTAGTAAATTTCGTTATGCAAAGTTATCCGGGTACTTACAAAACCAGTTATTATGAAAACGGCATCAAAATGGTGTTTTGGGAACGTAAACATCGAAACACCGATGTACGAAAATATAAAGTTTTCAGCTAGAAAATTTAATAGCTCAAAGATTTCTTTAGTTCTGGTGCGGGAATTCTCCGACAAATTATTATACGTGTAATGAGCTTGGCAAATGCCACAAAATAGTACGGCTACCACACCCGTAAGTTCAGAGGCCTCAGCTATTAAGAAAGTGCTGTAAGACATGAGAACAAAAAGTGCCGATTCCAGCAGAGGGAAGTCTCGAACTCGAGTAAACTTAGTCAAGTGTGCAAAAGTTAAGGAAGATCAAGCAAATTTTACTAAAAACAACGAACATTAACCTACGATCCCGAATGTTATTAATACTGTTATGTTTATTCTTTATCTGCCGCCAGATTGTCTTAAGTAATTTTTTCTAATAATAACTTTATTACGGTTAAACTATGACTTGCGTCTTCTTGCTTCCCATTTCAAAAACTATTCAACTTATTTCGCATGCTGCAGTTATGTAAACAAAAATAAAAAATACCGTTTAGCTCTCCCGATTCCACCTCTGTCTACGCACTGTTAAATAATTACTCCCAACATGTTTTGTCATCCGATCGCGAAAGTCTAGTTATAAGTGTGAATCTATTGCATTTCAACGTAATTAAGTAATTAATTATTAGTTTAAAAAGGATATCAATGCTGTAAAGCAACCCATTAACGCTCCAATTAGCAACGAGAGCATAAAAATTCCGAAGAAATCTCCTAAAGCCTGGAAGAAAGCGTATGTTTCAAATTCTCCAGTGCTCGAATAATGTTCACCATAGTTTTGTATAGCTCTAAAATCATTAATATAATATTTATAACTTGTTAGTAAAATAAAAAAATAATCAAAAATAGAAGATTTTTCTGAGAACGTACCCACTTAAAACTATAGCAACAGCATCATTTAGAACGGATTCTCCAAATACTAATGCGTACAAGTTAACATCCACATGTAAGTCATGGAATATTGCTAGAATAGTTAGGGGATCTGTGGGCGATATTAATGCTCCGAAATACAAAGTATCCAAAAATGTAAAACTGCTGCTCAAATATTTAGGCATTAATTTTACGCAACCATACATGATTGCTCCAATTAAGAAAGCTGATAAAGTAGTTCCCAAAATCGCAAACGTTAAAATAGCGCCAAGATTGCGGAAGAAATATTTCTAAGAACTTAAGTAATTTGAAAAAATTTGAGATTTCTCACATAAATTAACGATATACCTTCTTTAAGCTATACCCAGCATGGAATATAATAGGCGGTAATATAATGTTGAAGAAAATTTCTGGATCAAAGGTGGCCTTTAAGTCGATTTCGTTTTCACCCTCTCCATAGACTTGACTACGAAACGTGTAGGCATACGTTTTATTTTCTATAGGTTCTAAACTATGAGACGGAGTCAACTTTCCCGGGAACTGCCGGCGAATTAAACACTGAATTGATATGTTGTTTTCAAAAGCATAAATTAACTTACTTTTAACCATAGTGTGTCCGGCGGTAGAGTTTGATTGTACGTTGAATTATTTTCAGGTTCAACCTCCAGGTGTATTAGAGGCGTCGATGAACCAGAATAACGGATGGCAGCGCCCACAATTAAGCCTTATAAAATAATATGTAAGTGAAAAATTATTGGTGTTCACTTCTAATTACGAGAACTTTGATAAGAGTTATTCTAGATCGTAACATATAGGCACATCTTTGCTAAGCCTCTCTAAATTATTAAAGACCGTTCATACAGTCGTAAAGCCCCTTCTTAAAATTCAAAGTACATTTAGAAACAATTCTAAATGCTTGTTGATAGCAGTGGATTTGTATGCAATCAATCATTTCAGAAGAGTTCATAATGAGCACTTTTGATGTTTCTTAAGAAATATTTTCAAACCATCTGCATATTATCTGCTGCTCACATAGAACTTGTTGGTCCACGCGACCTTCATTTTTAATCTTTCACTATTGCAAATAATAAGCTTGGCATATATTTAAACCTCTAGTCCATGCTTACTTCATATCAAGAGAAGAAAAGAAGATATATGTCAGACTCCATTAGCAGTTGTTTTTTTTTCAAAACCTTTTATCCAAACAGTTGTGCAAACTTCTATGAATTAACACAGCTGTTTCTTTCATCATGCTCGTATAGGACGTAAAATAGAAAATAAATATATTCACATTGCGTTATTGTATTATTGCCTTTAGCCTTAACTGATTTCATTCCAATTGCTCGACGATAGCAAATGGAAGTTCAAAAAAACATATTCTCTGGTCACATAGAATTTCGTTCGGACCAGACTATATGCATAAGCAAGTGCTCATTAAGTTCGGCGTCAATTCATTTCATTTTCGCAATATACACTATAAAACTGATTATTGAAGTAAACATACGCAGAGGGGTTTATTAGAAATTCTATTTTTAAAAATGATTTGCTTTCTTCAAATTTCTTTTCAGCGTATTATTTGCAAATTGATAATTCTCATGCATTAATTTAATTAAATATAAAAAATCGCTATATTTCAAAAATGGCCCTATCAAATTATGGATTTATTTGGCGTAAGTTACTTACCGTAAATCACAGCCAAACCCGTTTCGTGTAACCACGAAACGCGGTGATGTTTAAATAACCATATCGTTAGCACAGTCAGGGTCAATAAGAAAGTGTACACAAGAAGGTTGAGGCTATCGATTCTATGCGTTAAAGTAGCTTTGGCATCCAATGCAATATCTGTCGCGGTTGCATTACACCTTGTGGCAAAGCAGAGAACCACCAGCGAAACAGTCAGTGAATTAACAACAAATGACCGGCAACCGAAGCTACCATTACAAGTATTTTTTTGTGGACGCCGGGAAAACACCATCGGTACTGAATGACGACAAAAGCAGGTGGTTTATAAAAATTCTGTAATCTATTTTCACCAAGTTTTCCTTCTTTTTTTTTGTATGTGGAGTTAGGATGGACTAAGCCAATAAGACTTGTGGCTTGTATGCCCCTAAATTTCTTTCAAGGCAAATTATTAATCGATACTTCCTTCATATGTTAATGTATATGTATATATATTTAATATATATATATATATATATCTTATTTGCCCTTAAGACTAAGGGCCACAAAAAACTCTTAAAATTTTTATTCTTTGTCTCAATTTATGTTATAATCGAAAAACGAAACGAAAAAAAATCCCAGAACACTTGAGTAATATTTTTTCTGTTATTTCACAAGAATTTACGACGCGACTTTTATTATTTTTCTGTTTCTTTTGGGCAAAACCATTTGTTTTTGTCAATTGAATGATGGATTTATTATGCTTCTGCTTCTTGCTGCTTTTAGTTTTTATGTTTCCATTTTATTCTCTTTTCCCGTTTTTGTGCTGTTTATGTATATTTATATATACATTTGGTAAAACGTTACGTTTTACGAAATCGTATTTTATTGCACGCGATTTCCACTTACGTGATGCCATTCTAGATTTCTTTATGAATTTCTTTCATTGTTTTAATAAGCATCGGTTTTGTTGCACCATTAACTAATTTTTATTTCTTTTCATATTGACGCTTATCGAGAGTGGTTAGGGAGTGATATTTTTACTTTATGCATTCTATAAGTAGATGCAGAATGGATTATGAACAAATTCACTTATAGGTATTGTATGATAGAGAAGTTATTTTATCCTTTGTAAAGGACAAGTGTAAACTAATTAGGATTAATTAAAAATCTGAACTAATTAGAATTCATTTAAAAAAAAGGAGTAAAAGAAATTCCCCAAGTCGACGCTGGTACTTTTTGGAAGAAAATAGGAAAATATTGAAAATTGCAATTAAAAATAACATCTGCTTTAGTGAGTTGTTAACCCTGGTCGTGTTGTCAATTGCCAGTAAGAAAACAGTGAATTGAGAAACGTCATTGTTGGTTTCTTTTGTTGCTTGTGCAAAGGGAATTCTTATAACCACTGTTTTAATGAAATTTTTATTAACAATATTAACAAAATTCAGAAAATAGTTAGAGTGTGTAAGTGGAGAGAGAAAAGGAAATCCTCAGCTTCGATTACAGTTATAGCGAAATGGCAAATATAACAGTAGGACAAATAATTGTGGATGCACAAAAATTGGCAAGCCGTATCAAAGATTTGGATGCTTTGAGTAGCGCTCTTATGGTGGAAGCGGAGGGTAACAACCGTTTCGTAGAGAGTATGCGACAATTTCAAGACGACATGGATTCACTGAATCGTGCAGCAAATAATAAGTCTAACGTTGAAATGGTAAATCGGATTCAACAGCAAAACGCCAACAGTTCAGAGATTCTTAAAGAGAACCGCGAGCTTAAGGTATGCATTGAAGATTATGAACTAGCCATGGAGTTAATTATGCAAAAGTATCGTGAACATACCAACAGCAAAGTTTTAGGAAGTAAATTAAATTTCAAAGAAGTTTATAACGAAAAATTATGGAAAATTATACGCGAGCAACGTGAGAAAATTAATGAGATGGCTGCTGTTATGCAGAGAGCTGCTTCCATAGACGACGAATGCGATGTGGAAGCGATAACACGCCTGCGTCTCGAAAATAAAACGTTACGGGAATTGTTACAAATTTCAAAGCAATTTGGTACGTTTAGTCATCCAATACGTTTCAATGAACATTTACTGGAAGAAAAAGGCGTGCAGACCGAATCAATAATTGAAGACTCGGCGGATGAATTGTCTCTGTCAGGGGCTTCCGTTGAGAATGCTAATAATAATTCAGTTATACAACTTAATATAAATGCAATACCGTGTTCAACGTCCGTCAGTGTCATTTTAACGGATACTAGTCCGCTGTTGCAGACCGCAGTAATGGATAACAACAATAAAACAGCTATGGGTAATGGCCTTATCGTTAGCAGTGAATTGGTGGAAAATTGTGCTGGTTCATTGTCAATACGCGAAAGTCATAAACTGTCCACTGATTTGGATTTGGAGACAAGTGTGAGGGCCACTATCACCACAACCAGCAACGCTGGTTCTATTGTTGCAGCCACAACTGCCGCCAGTCCAACATGATATTGCTTGAAGACAACAATTTAAGTATTTGTTCTTTGCTTTTTTCATATTCATTTCGTGTGTATGTATGCAAAAGCGTGTCTTTTTCTTTTTTGTTATATTGAGTTCCACAGATCATGTAAATTTATTTTCGATAATCTCTATCTCTCTCTTTATCTCTTTCTCTCTCTCTCTCTGTGCACATCTACGCCATCATACGCATGGATTTGATTTTAAGAAGTTAAAAAATTGTCCAGATTTTTATTATTCTTTATCTTCGAGTTTACAACGCAATATCCATGATTATTGTTATTCACATCTGCACATATCCTAATACGCCTCTACAAATATATATTCATTCACTTTTGTAATGTAATTTATTTAACTCAACCAAAACAAAATAATTTTTAATATAACACCTACAATAATTACCTTAACTGGCAATTGGTTAGTAATTGAGAAACAGAGCAAATAATTAATGTAAAAGAGAGAACAAATTTATTAAATTATTATTGAATAATTATAAACTGAATTTCATTTGCATGTATTATTCTACACTCTCAGTAACTTACCTACTCACTCTCCCCATGACCATAACTTTACACATTAATAAGATCAATAAATTAAATTGAAGCAAAAGATTATGAAATATATCTAAGATTATTCATTGGATAAGATCGCAATAACACAATGCGAAGAATAAGCAGCTTATACATATTTTATACTTATATCTACACACAATCTTCCTGGTGTGATCTGCTGACCTCTTTACGTGTAATTGCATTTGATGCAGGTTCGTATTGATCGCCTAACTTAGTGCTGGAATCCTGCTTATCAACGAAACCAAAACATGTTATTTTTTTATAAAACTTTGCTTATCCAGTCGTTAGCAAAATCAAATTTCTCACACTAACGAATCGAATACAAAATTGTCACACTTTAACGGAATCGAATACAAATTTCTAACACCAACAGAATCGAATATAAAATTCTGACACTTTACGAGAATCGGATACAAATATTTCGAAATTTTCATTCGAGGTGTTGGACGATCGAAGGAAAGTAAAACGGGTATCGCAATACAAGCCCAAAAAATTTAAAAGTGGTCGCTCATGTGAAAGCAAGTTATAGAAAGTAGTACAAATATATGAAAGTTCATACAAAGGAAAACAATCTCAATTGCGTAAAAGTATTCTGAAATCAATTTAAACCTAAACTGTTGGCTTGGCAAGAAAGAAATGTTACTTCCTTTAGGTTTCCTTCTGGTGTTTTTGTCATAAGAGTCTATTAGATATTCTCTCTTCCTTTCTAAAAGATTCCATTTCTTCCCTCGAACATGAGAGCTTCATGCTTTAAATCGTAGTAAAACGTTTGATATCATTCCCCCAAGTGAATAAAATCTCCACCACTTATTTATTAGAAAAACACAACAAATTTGAGCTTTTTGCGGTATGAATTAAACCTAAATATTTCGACAGTCGGCTTAATTTCAAGTAAAATTTTTGATACCTTTGAGTTAAGACCGAATGAGCCTAACTTGCTCGGTGCTGCCAAGCGGACGTAGAAAGTGTCCGGTCCAATACATTCTCAATAGTGATCATCTTTAAAGCAAAACATGTCAGTGTACTACATTTAATAATATAATAAAAGATGGGCCTATCTACACAAACTTAATACACCATATACAAAGAAAGGTGTAGGATTTAAAAATAAAACTTACTTCTCTCTACGTATACATACATTATTGATAGCCAACAACAGATCGATAATAAAAAGAGAATTATGATAAATTGATTTTGAAAGCGATGTTCTATGGATGTTTTCCGGTAGAAACTGTTTTCTTTTCATTCATATATGTTAGATCTTGGAAGAATTGATTTTTTTACCTCGCTATAACAGCAACAAAAACCGATCTCGATCGAGATAAAGATTTTAATAAAGCAAGAAATAATAAAGCAATCCATATATATATATATATATATATATATAGACATCGGATCGATTGAAGGGTGGAATAGAATTGTTTCATAGCGCAACGATTAAATATTAAATGTTCTTCTGTTATTGTCGACAGCGCGAAGCACGTACTATTTCCTAATAGTTTCCTCATGATCAATTGATTGATTGAACACTGACTTCATTAGAAGAATAATGATATTTAGCAAACTCACATACAATTGCATAATAGGTGTGGCTTTAATTATGGGTTATACGAGTACATTTTTAAATGCTCTGTATGAACGATTTATTAGCATTATGAATGATGAAAGCTGAAAAGAAATTCCTGAACTTTACGCAGTGTTTTGAAGAGGCCAGAAGAACAGGTTGCGGTGCTTGAACTTCGTCGGACGATAAGTTTATACTGACATAATCAACTGCGACTTTATTTCCTCTTGCTTTTTATAAATCTTTTTTGTTTAATAAAACCGGCTGTTAGGGAAATATATTTTTTTTATTATTTTTCTAATAAAGAGCTCAAAAATAACTTTCCGTATATGGAGAAATTGTATATATCTTGTTACCGAACGCTTGCTGTTTAATAAAAGTGATACAGCAGGTGATAACAATATTCATAATCAATTAAGTGTTGTTAAGACCAGGTACGAGCAGTGCTAATTGAAAGTTATTATCAAAATGAAGGTAAGGCGACAAAATTGTTTGCTTTTACATTTTGTATTCATTTTTAGAAATATCTATATATATATATATATATATACATATTCTTTTTAAGATTTTAAGTCATTTATTGTTCTTCACTTCGTTGGCGGTAGTAATGATTACAGCGCAAGTGCTTTTTCCTGGCTTAAGAGTAAACCAAGTTCCGCTTTTGAAGCCAACAGGTAACCTATATATTGTGCGAACAGTTGAATTAGCCACCCCAAAACCATTGCTGCAACAGTTTAAATAAACTCAAATTTAGAGCTATTATTTATATAATATTATTAAAGCAAAGAAGAAGAAAAATAAAAGAAAATATATGTACGTATATAATGCAATAAGTAAGAAATTTGCGAGTTTCTAATTACGATTTTTTACTCGTAAGGTACTCCAATGTATTACTCATTTAATCTTTTACTATTATATTATTTCATATTTATGTTGCGGTTGCATTGCAGCTTAATAAATATATCGATCGTCTGCCTATTTTTGATATTTTCACAGCCATAAAAGTAGGAACGAAATACGCATATATTGCCTGTTAGACTGAAATTAATCTAAAATATTCCTCGAGTATTCTCACAATTGCTTTAAAAATAACTTGAGATGGTGGGTGCCCAATGTTCGCCTCTGAACGAATATAGTATTTTTCTATTCCTTACATTTGTTCATCAACTTGGAAAATTTTCTCACACAACACAAAGTTTGCTATAATGTGTTTACAGAGCACAAAAATTTAACTAATACATAAATGTAAATGTTTAACTATTTGAAACATAATTTGTGAAAGACCGGTCGTCCCGGTTTCGGTCATTTAAGGTTCCGCTTTCTGCATATGACGGCAGCAGACTTTTGAGAATTTCGACTTTTGCAACGTTCAATTTCGCATAATATATTTTGACTGCCATGAATCTCTATTTCTTATCCTTTGGTAATCAAAGGAAAATGTTTCAATTGTTATTTACAAATTTATAAGAAAAATATGGGAAATATATGAGAAAAAATGGCAACGCTGTTCAGATAATAAATTCTGGCTAATTTGTAAAAAACTGGCTTCTCTGTTAAGAAAGATAACAAATTCTGACTAACATGTTAAGAAAGATAAATTCTGGCTAACATGTAAAAAAATGGCTTCCCTGTAATTTTTATTAAATGAGTAGAACGCGGAACCTTGTACAGCAGTGCGTTTAAGGCGAGATCGTATAGAGAGGACCATGATTTCTATGAATGCCAATACCTATCAGAGAAAAGCATTCAAGCTAATTTGCAAACTTTTGCTTGCTTGTCGTGTTTGTTTTTGTTGAAAGAAATTTGCAATAACAATAAAGGCATATATCATAAGTATACACTTCCCTTGGTAGAAGTGTTTATAGGTTCTAATACGAGAGATATATCTTTTAGACTGGGATCCTGATTTTTACTGTCACTTTCTGTTTGACTTTCCGTACTTGTTTTTTTGCTTTCCAAGTTTTGTAAAAAAAAGTATCATGTATTGAGAATAGAGAGAGAACAGAGGTGCTTTCAATAAATAGCAACAATTGTGAACAAAATGAAAATGAACAAAAAGAATACGAAATAATCATAGTTTGAAAATTGAAGACCGTTCTCGTTAAAGTTTGAAAAATCCGCTTTCAGACTTTCAAACATAACAAGAAGAAATGTGCTAAATAAGAAAAAAACTGATTTTACGTTTCGATTTGCTACTCTTTAAAACAGCAACATGCTTAAGAAAAGGTTCCCTATTCTTTTTATTTGGAATTTCATTACAGTTCTGTAGTTGAGTTTTTAACGAGCGTGAAAATGATAATTTTGCACTTATTTCGATGTAAATCTGTTTTACGTACATATGTTAAGTAAATCGTAATTTAATTGTTAAGATGTGCATTGCAGTCGAATATTTAATAAATAAATAAATAAATAAGAAAGAAACCTTGTGTATAAGATGTGCATACTATTTTCTTAAATTTACGCAAGGTTGGAATCAAACAGAAAATAAAGTTATTTTTTTATTGAATCATAATTTGCGTAGGATAAGCTTGTGTGTGGAATGACACTTCGGACACTTTCCCCCAACGGCATTGGTGGCACAGACGCACTCTTTTATTGCGATTTTTCATGATCAGTTTGCATAAATGTGGCTGAATTTTGCGGATGCAACGTTCGACCAATCACCGTGGGTGGTTGTGGAGTTTACCGTTCAATAACGAAAACACGTCGCTCTCGTGTAACGCTCCATTTTCACTAACCCTAAACTGTCAGCTGTCAAATTGTTCTTTTTTCTTTTTTTTGACTGCGGCAGATTTAAATATTCCGTAAATTTTTGGGACACACTATATTTTCAAATCCCTTTTCTAATATTTAGAACAAGTATTTTGTTTAGGGGAGAACTTCCATGCTTTTCTTCGATCATTTTATAAAAGTTGTAAATTGTAGATGGCTCAATACACATGTGCATTTATATTAAATTTTCCTGTTTTCTTAATACCACTGTGAAAATCGACATCGATATTTGAATTAATTTGTAATGCACTAATTATTATTTCGTTGTGATATTCAGCTATTGGTAGTGGATGGCATTCATTTTCTTTCAAAATTGATTTGATTAAGAACTGGCGAAAAATATTTTTGGCCCATTGTCTCACATTGCGACTGTGAAATTTTCACAGGAAAGAAGAGTATATAGCGGATAGGTAGGCAAGGAATGTTAGGAATATATTCATTTTATAGATTCTGTTTTGACGAGTTTTCAACTTTACATAAGAAATGACGTTTTTGATGTATTGCTATTGCTCGTTGTTGTATACTGATTCATATAATTCATATTCAAAGCAGACGTCCAAGCGAACTTATTTTCTACGAAACACGTTTGGAGGCGACACTGTCGTGAGTAAGCACTGCACGACGATATGGAAGCATCGCAACTGCGAGTGAAATATTGTCTTGAAAGTTATTTCAGTGTATAGATTACACCACTTGTGGTGCAGGGTATATATATTCTTTTTTGACGGCTGTATGCAACACCCAGAAGGACATGAGATAGTCCACCTTTCGTCATACTGATCACCTTGGTATCATTTTTTGAATCCATCTGAGCTTGGCTCTGTCAGCCTGATGCGTGTTTTACGTAAAACCTACAGTACGCAATTTTTAGGATATTCTGATGAAATTTGGTACACAATATGGTATAGTCAAAACTATGATTCTGAACGTCGTGGGGTATTGAAGGGTCGCCCTTGCCTGAGTATAATGTTTTGATTTTTTATACGTTCTAATTGTTGCAACCTAGCATTTTTATATTTTGTTAACGTAAACTAAAGCAACGCATACCGTTTCATCGGAAGACACTAGAAACATGTCCAGTCGGTGTCAACTGGATCATGAAACGGGACGTCTTACTACGCAGTAACAATAAATTTACCACACAAGCGATAGTTACTACTAAACCCGTTGGCGTCAACCAGTACCGCTTCATTGAAATTATCCTACGCAATTATTCAGATTACATTGGCCTTAAAAATTATAAACCGACAGTAGCAAAACAAAAAACTGCTGAGAGTTTTCTGCTCGAATAAAGTCAAGTAATAGAAACGCCCAAATTGTGGGTGATAGGTTAATCAGTCCAAAATATTATGTAAAGAATCTTCGGCTGATAGAAGAAATGAACAAAAGAAGCCTCCTTGTGCAATCAGGGGCAAAAATTCCTATAACTTACATTGAGAAAAACTTTTAAAAACTACATTAGAAGAAGTTTCAGCAATACGGTGGAGAATGCCATATCCGTGAATATTGGTCTCGAATAAGGGCTAAAGAAATGTGTCGGATCCGAAAAATCGTATGCAGCTCGATCGTTGGGTAGGTGAACACATCCTTTCCTCACTGATTGAATGCTGATTTTTTTGCGATAAAAAAAGAATTATTTGATGAAGTCATGAAATAATTGCATTGGGCACGAAAAATGACAATCACCGATATAAAGGACCAGAATAAAAGAACGACCTTAAGCATTTATTGTCTTTAGTAGATGTGTTGCGCATCCTGGACAATAATTTGTGCAATCATTGACAGAAATATGTGATAGCTTGACATCTTGAGATATTTTGATGAAATTCGGTACGCTGTTTTGCTCCAAGGACGAGTCATAGTAAAAATGCGTTCAAGCGAACCACTTTCTTGACCACTACAAATATAACGCCTATTTTTGAAAAGTCATTATGTGAAAAAAAATTTCGATTTCTGGAATCACCTCGAAGTCATTGACTATTCTTGGATGGTTTTTCATATTATCCTATCAACACTTCATCCTCTTAATATGGCGAAAAGGTCAAATTGTGTAGATTTATAACGGCATGAAGGTCTATTCTTTTTTCTTTATATCCCGTCATATATAGTGGTTTTCATGCAAAGTCATTCTTTACACGGCGACGAAATCTAACTTGTAGTTTCTTGTGACGAAAACGGACGAAAAATAATCAAATCTTTAGGAAGGAAATTAACACGAATAAATTCGGATAATGTCTGTCGACGTTTTGGGCGCCCTTTAAGATGAGGGCTTTCATGAAAATTATGCTTGCACATAGAGTTAATGTACAATTTTTGCTGTATTATCACGAAAATGAACGAATGACTATATTCTATATAGTCATAGTGATGTATGGTATCAAATACATGGCTTTTCCCACACTATGATGTTTTTACTTTTTTTTGTTTCTAGTTTGCAAATATATTGAGAAATGGGAATAAATATTTTTAAATTTTCATAAAAATATGTAAAAATTCTTTACTTCTTTAGGATTTACTAGGATGAAAAGTCGTCGATCCTGATGAAGGAAGTCGTTCTTTAAGATGACCATAATAGTGAGCAAGAAAGATATCACAGAGATTTCAAAGCTTGGGTTAGAGCTTCCCTAGAGAGACACGTTTCGGAATTTTAGATGTGTCAAAAATATGTTACCACACTATATGGTGTCACTGCGAACACAACGCTGCCACATGCGGACTGTAGGTAAGCACACTATCCTCTCTCTACAGAAAGTCGAAAGTTTTACCATCGAAGTGCTTTTCAGTTTTTAAACCTATCTGTTGCTAATTGATGGACTCTTTTCAATCAACAAAACTTTGTAATGTCTCTTCTGGAATTTCGTGTATGGCCTGAATATATGAAAACATTTCATTCATAAACTACCACTAACGCCACCCACCGGTCGCAAATGCGGACATTATTACTATTTTTCTTGTCAATTTTTTCCCTTGACGCGCTTGATATTATTATATTCACGATATCTGGTTGTTATAAACTCCACAAGATTTGGTGCATTAAACATCGATCGTAGTTAATTTAGAATTAACCCAACTAGTTTGTCCCATTCTTCTCTCCAAATCTTTTTATATGATTTCCGTTTCGATGGTATTTTTAAAGAACACTTAATCTACCACGCCGTGGTGGCCCCGAAAAAGTGAAAAAAGATAAATGTAATCAGTTATAACTTTGTGTGCATAGAGGTGGTAGACTGTAATGAGCAAAAAACCACGGCTTTTTGCTTAGAGAAATGGAGTTTCGTTCACTTAACACTTTGCCGCGGGTTAGTGCTCTGATCAATTGGCTCGTTTTCAATACCAACCTAAGTGCAGAAACTTCTAATGTTTCTATCAAATTTGAAGAGGATATGTTCGTTTTTGCGACCAGGGGAGTGTCAACAATACACACCGCACAGACACACAGACGGCAATCATATCTTAATCGATTCAGTATTCCACGGTGATCGAGAATATATATACTTTGTAGGGTCTTCTGAAGTACTCCCATTCTACGATGGGGAGTGTAAGGAGTAAATTTTTTGCCTGCCACACAAAAATTGTTCCTGAAGAGGTCAGTTAAAGTATACGTAATGACGGTCGTTGTTTTTCGTTATATGGTGTTCGATTCTGTCCATAAAAAAACACGGTTCACTTCCTTGAGATCATATTATTATCATAAATTCGAAATTGTTAGTCTTATAGTTGAAATATTTGATATAAATAAAATTATTAACGGATATGATATAAAAGCGTGAACACCACCTTTAGCAAATCACAAAAACAAAAGACAAAATATTCTTTTAAATGTTATTTATTTAATAAATTATTTCTGACAGTGCAATTAACTGAGGGAAGAAGCGCTCTATTAAGAGATATGATGCACTCTTTTTGCTAAAATCTTTACGCCAAATTTTTTTTAAGCTTGTCGAATGCTGTTAAATAGATTTAGCATTCAGTCCTTGCTATCGGGTGCTTAAAGTCTGCAACGTTTAGGTAGAACAAACCGTTTCATTCATAACAATATCCGGCCCTATTTTGCAAGTGTGAAAGAAATCAATATATCGGTAGTTCACCCGTTTTCTTGCTATTACTAATGTAATAATTCAAAGTAAAAATATTAAATATCGGCAAATAATTAAAACAAAAATAATTAAATTAAATGAGAATTCTAGCGAAAATCCACTTTCGATTTTTAAAGATAAAGCGTTTTGCATTTAATTTGAGAAGAAAATAGAATTAAATAAGAAACTGAAAACGTATTGACGGGAAAATGTTGAGTAAAGAAGAATGCCGTCTATTTTTAAAACACAGCTACTGCACATTTTTTTCGTGAATAGTTTGCTTTCTTTACGCAAAGTTTCAAAAGTAAAGAAACAGAAACTCATTTTTCCATAATATCCGTAATATTCGAAACGCGAAAATTTGTAAAGTTAAGAAGCGCTATGTGAAACGCGCTCAGTGAAGGGTGAAGTGAAAGGTAAAGGAAAAAAAGAAAGAAAAATGAAAAAATTCAATTGAGTGCAGGCAGGCATTTCTCCTTAACAACGCTGAACCCAGAAAAAGCAAATCATTATTTTCTATTACGTTCGAATTCGTTTGGTTCAGTTCGGCACACTGCAAAAAAAGTGTTACGCAATTTCTTCCTTTTCTCGATCGAGTACCTGTGCGATAAATTGAAACAATCATTCTTATATACCTTTTCTAAGTCAACGGGCAGCAAGGGAACTTGCATATTAATTACATTTTACGCAAACGCTTTCGTAAGTAAATTTTTTAATTATTCATTTGCATATATTTATTTATTCAATTTCACTCTAACAAAAAACGTACATTTGTTTATTCATTCATTAAAGAAATTAAGCACATTGACATGACCGCAGACTTCCTCTCTTATGTATGTATCTCTTCTTCAATTCTCTTTGCAAGTAGAGAAGAGCGTGTACAGAGTTAAATGTAGTTTCTCTTAGGCTCTTATAAGCGTCTGCTCTCAAAAATAAACAAATTTCAAATAGAGTAGAGGAGCACTGCTAAGAGAGATAGAGAGAGAGAGATAGAGAGAGAGGGAGAGCGATACTATTAGCTATTGAACGAGAATATCGTTTATGTTGTTTATGAAGTAACTTTGAAAAGATAAAATTTGAAAATGTAAACAAAAAATAAATAATTTATAAAATTCCTCCTTACTCGTTGTATGAGTCAATATTAGATAGCGTCAAAGGAGAAGTGTTATAGTATTTCTAACGAATGCGAATGCTTGAAGATGAACGGCAGGAGAAAGTCAACTATCTTAGCTTAGGTCCAAATTTACTATAATGTGCGCGTTATTATTTGGCCTATTAGGGCCAAGCCGTATGTTCGTAATGTGCCTGCACTTATCGATTGCCAACGTTTATAAATGTATTTGAATGAAAACTAATTTTTTTTTTATTACATACATATTTAATTTACAATTTATCCAAAAAGATAATAAGTAAAAGTTATGTCACGATGAGAATACAAGTGAGATAATACAAACTTGCATTTAAAGATATAAAGAAACTATATATACCTTAGGGAATAAAGTGCTTGTATCTTTAATTAACGTGAATGATGTAAACGCCTTAGCCATAATCGATAATCGAAGTATAGAATTTTCTAGAAGTCTCAAAATTTCAAAATCGACTTTGAAATAAAATGGACCAATCGAGACACTAGTAGTGTACTAGTTGAATGACAACATACTTGAATTAGAAAAATTTAGAGCAAAAACACTACTCGGTGTGCGACCACTCCGATTAGAGTGATCGGTAGGATTACCATTATTTAAAACTTTAAAACTGCGGACATTAATGGCAGTTATAAGGATCTTGCCTTTATTGGTCGAGACCTGATCACCATACCAGCATTATCTAGCACTGAAATCTCCAGCATAATCTCTGAATTTCATCGCGAAAAGTTTGTACGTCAACGCTGAGTGGAAAGTATCACGATCCTATGAAAAGATTTGATTTCATGGTCTTGTTGATAATAATATCAACAGCAGGTGTGTAAGGAATACATCCTCATTTTCAAGTAGCTACTAACACCACCGTCGTCACGTCATTTGGTGGCTGTTAAAACTTCTTCTTCTTCTGTTATTCAGCAAATAAATATTTCCATTAATTCTGCGATTGTTAGATTTAATTAATTCTTTGAGCCGGCTCCTTCGCTGCTTTCACGTCATTTTCACGTAAATTTAAATCCATTTTAATTAAAATTTAATATTTATATAACTACCTATAACTACCAATTTTAACTTCGAAGACATCGCCGTTTCTCAGGAAAACTTCACTTAAGATGCAAATTCAATATTATTTGAGTTCATGTACTCAGAGGATTTAATCGAAGTACTAGGCAGTTGAGAGAGAATTAGCACAATAAGAAGTTTTTCCTTTAAATTCATTAATGAGTGATCATTGGACTGATAAATTTCTTAATCCTACAGTTTAATCTTTTCAATTCAGGAGAAGGCAAATCATTGCTAAGAATCACTGTTACAGACGGCTTTGGAGGAAGTAATAAATTTCCTTTTGACGAAAATATAATAATCTTTTTTTTGGTAGGATCTTATTAACGTCTCCATTATCATTATTTGAGGAAGCCGTAGACGAATTCACCAAGGAACGGGAGCTCTTGACATTCAAAATAATTGGAAGAGTACTTTTGCCTCATCTTTTTATAACTTAAATTCTTAATAGCCATTGTTTTATTGAGAGCTAATCCCCGCTCTCAGTTCGGACAAGTCTAATAGCAGACTTTATAGGAACATCAGTAACCACCGTTTTCGGGCTATACCGAGTCTTTTCGTACAGAAGATGGGAATATACGGTTGGAGGCTCTGTTTCCTGAAATTATTATTTTTAATGAACACATTTCAGAAGGTGTGCATGAAAGGGAAGATCGGAGGTGGTATTTGTACGTTTCCCCTTAGCGTTTTCAAAAGTTTCGACAAATACAAAGCAACTACATTGCATATCGAAATGGAATAAATTGATTTCAGGATTTGCAATACCGTTGGCACCCAAGGCAGAAGCATTATTAACAACCTGATTATTAGGCACCGTTGGATCAGCTAGTCACGGAGCTAACTCAACATCATTTCCGGTCATCTGCGATCACTTATTGTGTTCAGCAATATTCAAATAATAATTTTCAAAGACATTTTCATAGCCTGCTTTCATAGGGAAACGTGCTCATATTGCGCCACAGAAGTAAAACAAAGACACATTTTCTTTTATAAACTTTTAAAAAGGAGTTTACGGGATTGTAAATTAAAACAATTGTATAATTTTCACTCGATAATGAAATCACTAAAGATTTATATCGTTAACTATTTTTAATTCACTAACACAGAAAAGACACGTCTGAAAAGTTTTCAACTGACGTTTAGTTAAATATGTCGTGTTATGTTCGAGTGTTCATTGCGATTGGGAAAAAGGAAGGCAAATACTTAAACACAACTCGATGCTTCAATACATGCAAAAGTGTATTGGCTAACTTTTATGGACGCACGCTGCCAGATAAGCAAGAAGAATTATGTTCATGTCATAAATATTTTGCAATAAATGATAAGTTTTAGATAATGTAGTGCGTGCTTCTGTACGAAGCATCGCACAGTCTATCTATCATTGTAATTGGTTCCGAAGTGCATTTCAAAAAAACCGAAAAAGGC
The DNA here is from genome assembly GCA_001077435.1 of Glossina morsitans morsitans. Taxonomy (NCBI): domain Eukaryota; kingdom Metazoa; phylum Arthropoda; class Insecta; order Diptera; family Glossinidae; genus Glossina; species Glossina morsitans. Next base: position 49,859 of record CCAG010001470.1, read on the forward strand.
AAGCGATGATTTGAAGTCGAACGCGACCTCCTTTTCTTTTTGACATATTGAGTCTTTTCGAACTTAACCATTGAAATGTGTCGCCCATACGTCCAGATGGTACATAATTTACATAACTCTAACGGTTACATGTGCCAATGCGACGGACATTTCATTTGTTTAAGAAGTTAGTTTTCTAAAATGATAGCAAGATTCTCTGAAATAACATTCTCTATGATCGCTATGATCATTACTATTAAATTGACTTTTTTTATTTTATAGGTTGCAAAATTTTGTAGAATAAATGCATCATTTATATCCGTCTTTCAAGGGAGACCTGTTATGTCCTTTAGGTTTTCATCCACAGACACGTTATCCGACGAGATGCAAGCGTTGTTTTCGTGACTACAAAGAGCATACCGCACGGCGAGGGAGTGAAGATGTGGCAGCGTCCTCACCAAATCTTTCCGATAATTTTAATTCGAGGTTTTTAACCAATAACCAAAGTTATTAAAACGTTAATATAACTTATCATGATTTTAGACCCTCGTCACGCACGTGGACGTCTACGCAAAATCTGTCCTCACCAAACAACAACGAGATCGGTATGAAATATGTTGAAGTACACATTAAGGCATGATTTTAATTATAACTTGATTAAAAGTAGTTAAAAAATATAACATAATTAATTTTATATTCATCTCTACACGTTTATATACACGTCAGTATCTATCTATCATCTAGCAAACCTTTAGTCTCGCTCACTCATCTGTCAATGTTTGTCTTCTATCTTTTCTTCTTCTACGGCACTGTTCACTGTATCATGTGTTAATACACTGAAAACTTTTGTTTACATTCACCATAAAATAACCCAATAAATATTTAAAAAAAACTACACCAATGATACTTTTCTCTATGATGTGGATGATATTTGATGATTGAATTTAAACATCATTTTGGATAACAATCGCCTGAAACATCTCAAAACTGTTGCAACGAACGATGACAAATGGTTTAAAACACATCAATCTTTTGTATAACATAACGCAAACGTAACACGCAACATAACGTTAATGCCATTGTATGTTATTGTTATTTGTATTCGCAAATACTTATCGACTTCTTTCACTTCCTCCGGCTAATGCAAAATCTAAAACAAAAAATAATAACAATAACACTAACACCCATGAATGGTTTACAACTACTGTGCAATCGCATGTGTTCCGTCTTTGGGGGGTGCAACGGTATAAATATATTACTCAACAAAAGTTGTCCACTTCAATGTAGAGCTAAAACGACGTCCCCAATCATGGACTTCAACACCGGATCTCGACGATGTCGATGATCGGCAAACGCTTAGTAAAGGGGGCAATATTGGTTCTGTGGAAAATGATGCCGATATTACCGTTAAACTGCCCATACCACCTCGTCGTCATACCACCGCTTTAGATTTAAAAGAGGTATGTATAGTATTTGAACCTTGTTGAAACATTAAAAAGCGTCCGATAATTTGTAAAAGGTGGAAAACTCAATATCTTTAAACGCTAATGCATCGCCCTCAAAGTCGTCTCCTCTCAAAGAAATACCAGAAGATTTAATCATACGCTCTTCGGATAGCTTAGCTGAAAGGGCTCGGAAAATAAACACGTTGAAAAAACAACGCAGTCAAAATTCTCGCGAGTCTAGTCGGGAACGTTCTATACCGAAAAAAACTGAAGGGTTTGTTTGCTCAATTTAAAGAATTGTCTTTATTATAAACGTTACTCTTAATTTATATACTGATACAGGGACAATGGCGAGGAAGAATCCACGAGTTTAGAACGCAGTAGATCTTCTACATCATCTGGATCCAACAGCTTCAGTGAAGAAACTAAGCATTTGTCTTTGCCTCCGAAGAAACCAGCAGTTGTTAATGAATCACGTCCTTTGTCAGCGCCACTCAATGATGTTTCTTCTTTGAGCTCGAAGTCCGTTGTAGCATCCTTACCTCCTACCCCACCAAAAAATTCCTCCAAATCCAAAACTTCGACTTCAAATCAAATCACTTCTTCATCTTCTTCTCCTTCCTCATCGGTTACGACCACCTCTTCAACACGACGTAAGGAATTGGAACGACAGAAAACTGCACAAGATGTTGAATTTATGCTGAATATAAAGGATAACCATTACCGTGACAAAAAACTGAGTCACGACAATGTGTCTATAACTACTGAGTTAGCAGATGTCGGTCATGCCGGTGACCATGAACGTGCGGAGGAAATTAAAAATCTACGTTCCGAATTCGAAGCGATGAAGGCACGTGCTGAAAAGGCCGAGCGAGAAAAAAGCGATTTATTGTTGAGACGTTTAGCTTCCATGGAAACTGCACCAAATCGTACAGCTGCGTCCGAGGCTTTAATGCTACAAAAAAAGTCAATGAGTTGAAAGATCAATTGGATAAGATAAGTGAAGAAAAGCGTAAACTAAATACGCGAATGAAAGATTTGGAGAACAATCCCAAAAGCACGGAGCATGAACTAAGACGGAAATTGCAGGCGGCAGAACAAATCTGCGAAGAGCTAATGGAAGAAAATCAAGAGGCCAAAACCGAAATTGTAAACCTTCAAGCTGAAATGGAGGAATTGCAAGATACTTTCCGTGAAGATGATGTGAAGGCGAAAACTAGTTTACAAAAAGATTTGGAGAAGACTACTAAGAATTGTCGCATTTTAAGTTTTAAACTGAAGAAATGTGAACGAAAGATTGAAACACTAGAACAGGAGCGCCAAAATAGCGGTAACGAAGGGTTAAATGCTCGCATCAAACAATTGGAGGAGGAGCTACGATTTTCAAATGAATTAACTAAAAAATTACAAGTAAGAATAAACAAAAAAAAATTCAAGACAAGTGTTTGAAACAATTGTGTTTTTACAGATTGAAGCTGAAGAGTTGCGAAATCCAGGTAAGAAAAAAACACCGACATTAGGTGTATTGGGTAAATCAACTTCGGCCGATGGTCGTATTACAAGAGAATCTTTAACCAGAGGTGGATCCCAGGAAGATCCTCAGCAATTGTTAAGAGATTTGCAAGACTCTGTGGAACGCGAATCCGATCTTAAGGACCAATTAAAATTCGCTGAAGAAGAAGTAAGTGTTTATTAAAAAACAACGCTCTGTGGAATTTCATGATCATAAGCATAAATTCATAATTTTATTCCTAAAACAATGTGTTCAAGAAACTGGGGACACGGCGAGGGGTAAAGGCGAGGAGTGATACCAATCAGGGAACTCAAACATCATGGGAAAGCAACGAAATTTTAAATTTTCCACGAGCTTCGCAAACAGACCTTATAGAAATGTTTGATGTTTGTTTACAAACTGATGATAGCAGTACGTTAGAGGCGCGGCAAGATGAAAAGTCAAGCGTGATCGCCTGCTTTTCTCATGCCACTCAATTGATTTCAAAAGAAAAGCGGGATGTTTATGCCCAAACTGATGACAGTTACAATATGAAGTTAATGCCTGAGACGCAAAATAGAAGGAATGTGGCAACAGAGGATATAACCCCCGTGGCTTCACCGGTAGGCGTTTGGGATATGCAAAAAACAGTTAGATCTTTGAACAAAGAGGATTCATCACTTTCTGTTATCATACCATCAGTGACCAGTTTACGGACTTTCTCGTTTCCTTCCATATCTCAGTCATCTTTACTGTTTCCAAATGTTATTTCTCGTGCCCTTAGATCTAGCCAAGGGGCAGGTATAGCATATTCATCAATACCGGCATAATATGTTTGTGTGGCAGTTTTTCCTAGTTTCTTTTTGCGCGTCTTTCTCTCAACAAATACTAATAAGCATATTTTGTAATACTGAGCTTGGACCAATAAGTACACGTGTTTCAAGATTGTTCAATTACGGAAAGGCGTTGTTTAAGCCTGACGTAACCCAAATAGGGTCTAGTTCTCGTCAATTCAGTCAATTTTCATCTTAAAATATAAAAAAGAGACCTTTTTGCCCTATAAAAAATTAGTTTTCGTCAGAACCTTATACGGGGTGAGTGGAAGAAGATGAACCTACATGATCCAAACATGATACCATTGATATTTATGTTAAAGTTTGTATTAATATTAGTGGCTTATTATCACTGTAATATTAAAAATTAGACCATTTTCCCATACAAATGTTGGTCTTTGCTGCGAACAGCTGTATAACAGGACCATTCGATCGAAATTTTGTACATCAGTTTATGCTGCCAAACTATAATAACTCAGCTGTTTTGGTTGCGAAATTTCGAAAGTTGCCATCTTGATCCATAAAATGACTTTTTCAAAAAAGGCGTATATGAGGAGCGATCTTGAAAATGACCCGATCTGAGACATTGCTAATGGTTCGTGCCTTGGCCAAACCATGTCGGTGTATTAAATTGCGTCAAAGTATCTCAAAACTTGTGACTTTAGAATAGGATTCTGATTCGATGAGAACACTTAATAGTGGGTCTGTCTTAATGCTTTCTGCGTGTTACATAAATCCGCATAGGTTTAATATACCCCATACTGCAAAAGGTATAGCGTATAAAAACATGATAGAGAACAAACAACAATAACTAGAAGGGGAAGATTTTACTTTAAATTGGAATAAATTATGATGAAATTGATAAATTTTCGGCCAATCTTTTACAGTTTAGGGCGGTTCTGACGGCATATCAATTTAAAGTTAAAGAATTATCATCTGACTTTTTTCAGACATTGCCTTGGCTATATGCGCATTGCAGAGTCATCAGCTGCTGGATATACATTTCAATTCTTGTTCTGAAATTATTTCAAGAAATGAAAATGTTGTAGATGTTGCAATTTTCTCTATTTTTGAGAGGGAAGATAGTAAAGAAACTGCGCGGTAGTGTGACGCAGTGATGGCGCTTTTAAGTTTTTGCATGGGAGCAGTGTTACAGGTTTCCGCAAGTTTTTCAGATAACTAGAGTCAACTTTGGTATAGTACAGATGCAGTCATTTCTTCTTGGCTTGACTTTAAAGCAAATTCACTATCAGATAAGATCTACAAGATGAAGTAGGCGGTCCCCAGTGAACTGTAATAGGCATGAATTCGACTTCTAGAGGTCAGACATTTTTCAGCCCACAGGATTTAAGATATAAGGTTCATCTTGACACTTGCACCATGTCCGAGCAACTGAAAATGGTACTTACTTGCCGATTACAAGCGAAAGTAACCTGAATAGACTAAGCTCACCGCTTCTTGCTTTAATCAACTTGTAGACACCACTTACAACGGCAATCCGTTCCAAACGCAACTTCGATTACTACTTATTGGACTTGCAGGGTGAAACGGATATTACCTTTTACAATTTTGTCTGCGACCCAAGGGCTCAGTGTGGATTTCCATCTTGCAATAGCGAAATTAAACTATAATCTGGGTTGACATTTCCGAGGGTTTAACTGTGAAATTGGTTCTATTATTGAAGACGATGGTGATATAGTTTTGTTATCTGAAGTCGTAGTTACGTTTTTCTCTCAAAAAGACGAAATAGCGATAGCTTTATGATTATTTTCAAGGCTTTTTTTGTGACAACTAATGAACGCAAATGTTTGAGCCGCAAACGAAACTGCAAAGGAGCAAAGAGAGTAAAGAAGAAACTCAAGAAGTATAGAAAAATCATCATTGATACTAATGCGATTAAACCGGGTGAATTATTCATATCACGGCACTTGGGAGCTGTTCTGCTCAAACATTAGAAAGAACAACAATTTATCTGGGAAAGAAAAAATGAGTGCATTTTAATAACCTTGGTCAAGTTTTAGAACTGTGTATGTAATTCTGGTTTACATTTCTGTCCTCACACGCAATGCGGGTACTTATTGATCCATTTACATGTAATTTATTAACCGGTTGACGTTACGTTTTCAACTTATCACACCAATTGGATCAAACTTGAATTTACATACATAAGTGTTATTACTGTTGCTTTATATGTGAACGTCATTAAGTTCTTCTACTCTCTTTTTCTTCCGTTTCCGTCTTGAATTTGCAGGCTGAAAATTTAAGGAAAAAAGTCGCTCGTATGGAGGATGATAATGATTCTCTTATGATGCAGTTGAAAAAAATGGCAACACGCTCTAGAAGTACGATGAGTACGATTAAAGTTCCTTTGTTATTGTTCATTGTTTATCAAAAATCACTCGTAATATATGAAATACAGGCTAGAAAGCTGAACACTAACTAACGCTTAGACTAGGATTAAAAATATTAAAAAGTTATTACTAATTGAATTTTGTATGTTTTGCCGCTCCCATAATTACTTGGCTTAATTGCCACTAAGTTCTGTTTATTGCCATTTTTTGCAGCTGCTGATGGAAAAGAAAAATTGGTTTGATCTGGAATAAATTTATTTGTCAAAGACCTCTAACCCTGTAAATAATCGACCTTGAATGATGCATGGCTTCGCTATTTGCTTAAAACCTTAAAAATGTAATGCTATATATATATGTATTAATTTCATTTCAAATTTTAGCTCAGAGACTTAGCTCTGTACCGCAGCGCGTGTCGGTCGAATTAAACGCAGAACGAGATGAAGGCATTTCGGATGAGGACGATCCAGCCGAACTTCGTATTTTGTTAGAGCTCAATGAACAAGAGGCTTCTATTCTGCGTCAGAAAGTCGAGGAACTAGAAAAAGAGAATTCACAGGTCAAAAATCACATACGGGAACTGCAAGACCATCTACGTTCCGATATTGTTACCGAGAAGCGAAGTTCTTTTGCTTCTTTTGCTTCTTTTGGTACTTCAGAAAAACGTTTAAAGTCACTAAACGAAGAGTTGGATAAATTGAAAAAGTCCGTTAAAGAAAAAGATATACAAATTGGGCGTTTGCAAGCGTCCCAAGATTCCCAAGATGTAAAGACGATGAGTTCTAAACTTTCTGCTTTAGAAATTGAAAACGAACGCTTGCAAAAGGAAACGAAACGTCTACAATTGCAGGCGCTACGCTCCAGTTCCTCTTTAGAAAAAGTAAATAATTCAGCAGAGTTAGCTACGTTAAAGGGCACACTAAACAAGGCAGAAGAAGAACGTGATATGTTGCGCACCAAATTAAAACGCATTCTCCAAGAAGCTGAAGAGAAATTACCGCCAAAAACTGCTATACGCATAACAGACTTAACACCTAAGAATACGCTAAAAAAATGGCTGGAGGAATTAGGCGAAGAGAACAACGAGATGAGAGCCATAATGTTAAAGTCGGACGCTCAAGTTGTGCAAAAATTGGTTTCGGAAAAAAAATCAATGGAAGAAGATTTGACCAAGTATAAAGAGAAACTAAAGCAGACTGAAAATGAACTACGTAAGTGGTGTAAACAAAATTGTCTTTTTCAGGTACATCGAAATCGTTTAAATCCTTTCATCTTTTAGAAACATTGAAAGTCTCCGCGGTATCTGCAACTAAGACGAACGATCTAGAAAAGCGTCTTAAAAAGTCCGAAGAAGAAGCAAGAAGCTTAAATAGCAAAATCAAGGAACTGGAAGAGAAAATAAAAAAGCAGGACAATGAGGTGAATTTGAAAGAATGAAAAAATAGGAAAAACTCTATAATAGGCCGCGACCCATCTTTAAATAGTCTACATCACCCTAAAGCTATGCATATACCGACTTTTCAACTGATCGAATAACTGGTCCGATTCGAACTATTTTTAACAGAATTCGTCCTTGTTGCCATTTCTGTACTTTGGTCGTTCATCGTAGAAAAATTGCGAATGTGATTATTGGAAGGAGTTTATTATTTTTAATGCTCCCCGTGCTTTTATATTTGTGTCATTGCGTCCTTTCGTATGTACTCTGGTAATTAACCTTCCTTGAGTTAGGATTATTTTAGCTATACCTCGAACATTTATGTTCGCACTTTTTTTTGTACAAGAATTAAGACTGAGGGACAGTAAATACTTTTATCGACAATTCCTTACGTCTTCTGACATAAAAGTAAAAAAATAATATAAATTTTATATGCGAAATTTAAGGAGAGAATGAAAAGAAAATATTGTTTCGTACTCAGGTTAAACAGAGTGAAAGTAATAAATGTCTCTTGGAACAGCAAGCTAAAGCCGATAAAGAGAAATTTGTCAAGTTGGAGAAGGATTATGAAAAAGAACGAAAGGAACGTGAGAAGCTTGAAGGGAAATTAGCAACAAAGGATTCCGAATTGCAAGCCGCTCGTAAAATAACTGAGAAAACTAAGCAGTCTTTAGAAAAGGAAATCAAAGAGCTTAAATCAAAGGGATCCAAAACGGATTCCAAGCAAATCCTAGAATTAAAAAAGCAAATAGAAGGCTTACAAGAATCTTTGGCATCTGAATCGAAACGTTGTGCTGAAATGAATTCACAATGGGAAAAGCTCTCCGAGGAGACAATACTATCGAAAGCTCAATTAACCACAGAAAAAGCTAATCTTCAAAGCGAACTGAATGCTGCCAAGCAGAAAATCTCTGACCTGAATGATGTGCGAGCAAACCGCACTGAATTGACTAAGAAATTAAATGAAGCTCAGAAGAAAATTCAAGAGCTAGAACAAAAATGTCTTAAGTTCGGAGCATCAGATTATGAAAAAACAATGTTACAAACTAAACTTGCTGAGCGGAATCAGGAATACGATCGTCTTCGCCGGGAGAATGAAATGAACATTGATTTGGTTTTCCAGTTGAGAAAAGATAATGATGACTTAAATAAAAAGCTTAATGATTTTAGCCGCATAGAACAAATACAATCATCAATAAATACGCAAAATGCTGCTTTAGAAAACGAAGTCAAAACACTGAAGACACAGTAAGCATAAAAGGCTTTTTAAACCGATAACTTTCAATTAAAAGCGCCTTTGATTATTTAGATTAGAAAACACTGAATTGCAAATGAAATCCGAAGTTGCGGCTACACGTTTACGTTATGAACAGCAAGTTAAGAATTTAAGTACAGAATTGACATCCATGCATGTAAGTCTTGCTGACATCTTTTTACTTTCGCCTTTTGCTAAAGAATTTTTTCACCCAATACCACTGAAAGACACTGGTAATTTTTAATATTCCGTTTATATATATTCAAGAATATGCATTACCGTTTAAGACATACATAGGCTTGATGTTCGGCTCTCCTCGACCAACTAGTCCATCTGTTGATGTGGACTAGTGGCTAACACTTGACATTGATATTCTTGACTAAAAGTGGTAAACTAATTGGTGACCTGAAATACCAATACATATTTGCTTGAAATTCCGTATCAGTATTGATTGGAATTATATACAAAGATATGTTGGGCCAAAATTTTAAAACTGCATTCCTTTTTTACATCTATTTTAATTTAAAATTCGCTACAAAGGGTATTTCATTCATTCATCATTTCAATATTTTATTCAGCGTCAATGTGAACGTTTTAAAAAGGATCGTGATGCCTTTAAGCAAATGCTTGAGTCGGCCCAAAAGAAGATAGGGGACTTGAAGGCTAACAATAGCGGACGACAAAGTCGAACTTCTATGCATAGTAGCGACGAGGATGACAAGAGCAAAATAGCTTATTTGGAACAGCAGGTATCTGTGAAGAACTGAGTTCCATTTTAGGCATCTTTAGTTGAGTTCTCTTCATTTCGTAGATTGGTTGTTTGGAAGACCAGTTAGTTGAATCGCGCCTGGAGGTTAGCAAAGTGAAAACTGAGCTAGTTTCGGAACGTAGTGCAAATGAAATCAAAATATCTGAAATGCAATCAAAACTCAATGAATTTGAGGAGGAACGTGTTATCGGTTCAGGTCGAACTAAAATACCGGGTATGAAGACTAAGCTAGAATTATCGTGGCAAAAGGAACGCGAGGAACAACAACGATTGCTACAGGAGACCTCAACTTTGGCTCGTGACTTACGTCAAACTTTGTTTGAGGTAGAACGTGAGCGGGATAAGGAACGGTTAGAATCCAAACGTCGAACAGATCAACTAAAGCGGGCCAATGAAGAGGAAATGGAAGAAGGGCGCAAAAAGATTGCCGAATTGCAATGTGATTTACTAGAGCTACGTGACGTACACGCTAAGTTAAGAACTTCAAATGAAAAACTAAGACGCGAGAGGGAACGTTATGAAAAGGAACTGATAAAACGCCGCATGGAACAGGAAGGCGGTGAGCGCAAAATTGGCGGCCTACTCCATACGGTGGATGAGCTTTTAAAAATAGCTCCCAACTTAAATCAAGTGGAAATCAGCAGAAATCCCAACGAGTTAAAGCCTTATACGCAGGCCACTGCTAAAAGAAGTAGAAGTCCGTCACCATCTTTGAATACCTTAAATATAGGTAATATGTTGGCACGTTTAGCAGAAGCATCAGAGGAGTTTAGAAAATTCCAACGTATAAATGAAGAGGAACATGAACGTTCTCGCCTGCGTCGAAATTTAAGACGTGCGGCATCTCAAGAGAATGATACTCACGGAAGTCAAAGTTCTGTAGCTAGCGCAATGAGCTTACAACGTAATGGTGTAAAATTATCACGGACAACTACTAACGGCAGCGTTATGCGTAAAAGTCTATCGCTAGATCAATCTATACAAAGGGATCAAGTAAGTTGAAGTTTTAATCATGTAAAGCCTACTACTTATCGTAACTCATCAATATTTTAGAATATATGGTGTCAGGATGAGGGTAGTGTATCTTCCATGCAGTCAATTGACTCTGAATTGGGTGGTTTGGTACGCGATTCTAGCATGGATTCCAGACTGGACTCTCGTTTATCTGGAGGCTCGACGCAAAGTGATATACCGCGTGGACCACGCAAAAAGAAGAAGGGTTTAATAGGTAAATTAAGAAGTCTGACTATGAGCAGCCGTAATTCCGAAAGCGAAATATCAGTAAGTGACCTTCTTAACGTACGAGAATCTTTCAAAGCGACTAGTCATGTTAACGTTGTCTTTCAGATTCAAGGTTCAGATTCCGACATTAGTGTAGCAAGCGATATGAGAGCGAGCAAGAAAGATTTGCGTAACCGATTTTCCGGCATGTTCAAACGTTCTGGCTCAACATCACGTAGTGCCAGTACTGAGCGAGCGTCAAGCGAACAAAGGCCTGTAGCTGTAACAATAGTGGGAGGTGAGAATGGGCCATTGCCACGTGAACCGCCGCCGGCAAATTCGATGACACCAAAGCCTATACGATCGGTAAACACTATGCTTGTATATTTTAAGAAAGTGAAGCCTTTGCAAGAATTGTGTTTAATTTTCAGGTTTCTAAACCCCCTACGCCAACGCCCACAACACCGTTAACCCGACGACGCCTTGCCAAATGATAGCGAATTTCTCTCCATTGAGCACTTATATATTATATTATAACTATTTGCTAAAAATTAGTAAAAATGATTTAGAAACTGGACACTATCACCGTCCCCGTTATTTTGTTGGGAAGTTCGGGAAAATTATATATATTGTCAGATGGTTGCGATAAGAACGTGTTCATGACTTTAGCTAACTAACCAGCCACTTTCAAGGCCCAAGTAAAGCGAATTTAAATACCGATGAAAGGTCAACGAACCTTTTTCGTCATCGGACGCACTTGAAAGAGACGATTGCAGACAATTTAATTTTTCATATATTCGTCTAAATATGTGTTTTCTGCTTTGTTTCTTCTTTGAATTGATCTCCATGTGACCGCAATATGAACTATAAATTTTGATATTCCAGTTTGTTCTTATAAAGGGTGTTGTTGTGCTTTCAATATTGATGTGGTACATTTATTTGTGTTGTTTTTGGTTGCTGTATTTTACACAACTACTAAGCAAACAGGCAAATTCATGATATATAAGCATACAGAGAATGCTAGGAACGGCGGGATAAGCCTATGCCTATAAAAATATAGCGGAGTAAGCAGACATATAACACTTGCTGCTCGTTAAATTGATGTGTGTTTGAACGCTCAAACATGCATGGAAAGAAAAAATTGCTTTCTGCATGTACATACTCCATACTCCACAATAAAAACAAAACCTATGACCAAAAACAAAATTAAAAAATACAAAACAACATGAAGTGTAGTGAGCAACCAGACCAACCGACCCACGACCGACCATCAAAAACATGAAATAACAACAAAACAGTAGCATGTTCACACACGAACACAATCTAATTACATTCTCCGCAAGCGAATTTTGTGTGTGTGTGTGTGTGTGAAAAACAAATTTCGTTCGAAATTTGAATTTTTGTTTGTCAGCCTATGTATATATATATACTTATATATACGTTTATGCACTACGTATGTGCTCATTCATCTTTTAAACCCATCCAGGCTATATTTTGGAATCATTCATATGTGTATTGGATGGGAATTTTTACTACTACTGTTAGCCATTCATCTGTATATATTACAAGCATTATAGTGCTATATATCGGTAAATCCTTTTTTTTATGATTGTTAACTCTTTGTAATATTGTTGTCCAGTCTCTACCTTTGCTCCTTTTACATTCCATTCAGCAACATCCGCTTTTTTATAGTCCCTTTTACTTTAAATTCTCGCTGGAGATATATTTTATTGTGTAAATGGGTGCTGTTCGTTTGCAAAACTTAGGAACAGTAGTTGATCCGATCCTATATGATCGATTTTTGAAACTATAACAAATAATTCTTAACGACTTCTTGACTGTAGCTAGATTACCCGATGATCAAATGATTACAATTTATGATCGATTCAGATGAATGTAAGAATTCATACTTCATTTCATAACTTCAGGTTTCATTGAAATTTTTGTAATAACGGCCAAAGAAGTAGTCGCTTTCGAGTACGTTTCATAAGACTATCCAGTTAAAACAAAAAAGGGCCAGAGCGCATTTATGAATGTTTAGTTGTTGGCTGGGTTCTCAACCCAAAGTTCATGTTTCTCCATTTGTCTTCATCGCAATAAAAATAGAAATTTGTAAGGCTACCAACACTCGCTTGAGCTATCATCGTTTGGGACCGTCGCAAAACTCCGCACTGCCGTTCTTTTTCTTCTTCTTTTTTTTAAATGTACTAAAACGAGATATTTGCATACAATAGTAGCGTTTCTTTCTTTTACAATTATTCCTTTTTTTTTTTTTCTTGTGTCTCACTTTATTATCGATTATGATAACGACTGACGGATGTATGGGCCCGGTGGCCATAATGTTCCCAGTTTACCGATAGTTGCATACCAGTCTAATAGAGCATATAAAACAAAACCATCTTCATCTGCTGGTCGCTGGACACGCCGTTAAAAGGGTTACTACAAACGGCAAGACAGATTACACTGACAAACAAATCTGCCTTACTTCTAATAGACAAAAAAAAATCCTTGCAGTTAATGCGCCTAAAATGCCTTAGAACCTGTGAGGTTGAAATGTTCCGCACGCTAATGAGTGAATGCGGTTATGACAAAATCTACTTGGAAATGATCGGATCCACACCTGATGGTAGCAAACTCTTTTAAATGCTTAAAATTTGAAAATATAAGAAGTATGTTTAACACAAGATCTAGAAAAACTTAAGTAAACTTTTTAATGTTACAAATGGTACTCTTCTAAAACAAACATAAGTTGCATAAGTTGCAAACATAAGAAAGCGTCTATATCATAAAATTTTTACAGCATATATAATATTAGTTTGGACAATTGCAGGTATAAAGATCAACAGGCTTTTAGACTTCTTTCTAAACCAACCAACCAGCCAACGCTTGCCATCATATACTAACTGTTGACTTGAAACACTGAGTCTCACATTTATATGTTATCGCATATATTGGTAAGAGTTATACGCAGAATTAATAAGTTCGGAAGATATCAGCCATATATCTCAATGGTCTCGCTCATAAAACGCCCAATACCACATCAAAACGACAGCCAATGGGACAAAAGCAACGAAAATTAAATTTAAAAGTCCGCTTTGAAAAGTAATCGCCGTTGTACAGTTATCCAGCAGTTTCTGTTTTGCTGACACGTCACAGTGTACATATATGTACCTATGAACACAAAAAAAAAAAAATTGTACAGTTCTCAGTAGGCATTGTTGTTGCTTTATATTTCGTTCATTTTTCAAAAATAAGAAGAAATGGTTCAAAAATTTCATTTCACATACGCATACACTTATGCATTCGTCAGTGTATACACCCAGGTTCGCAGGCTATAAATCTGCATGAGTTTGAGAAACCTGCAAAAAATGTTTATATATTCCAGTATATAACATAAAGACTGCATACATCGATGCGTGTGCATTGTATTTATTGTACACACAAGTATGTAATTCATGTATGCAGTTTTCTTTTAAGGATCTTAGTTGAACCATAATGAATCTATACATATGTACATCAATATGGATATATATGCATGTTGTTTTTTTTTTTTTTTTTTTTTTGTAAGTTTATTGATTACGTGTGTTGGCCTTATATGCGTTTTTCTTTTCACTTCAAATATTTTTAGAAGTCTCTCTTTTTTTTAACAATTCGTCGTCAATCAGTAGTTTCTTTTGTCTATTTCCTATCTCCCCGAAAAACGAACAACAAAGTTTTTTCTAATTATGGCAAGTAGAGGATAAAACCCAAAGACACGAAATCGGGAAAGAGAAATAAAATGATTTTCTTCTTTTTTCGTTTCTAACATAGCGCGAACCGTGACATCGGATGATGAAAAGGTGTTATTACAATTGCGCTCCTCTTCTTTCCTTTACGGTTTTTATAGTAGCACAGCGCAAATACTGCGATATTGATATTGTTCGTTCGTTCAATATATGAATGCATTCGAATTTGCGTCTGTGCTCGTTTCTATGAATATAAATGATTGGTATTGGTTAGGAACGATTATAAAGGCATTGTGCAGAAATATTTTCATTTTTTAAATGAATTTTTTCTCTTTCATGACCTCATTGAAATTCAGCGAAAGATGTTGTAAAATGAGAATGCAAGCACGCGTTCATTAGACTGATTTCTGCGGTTGTTATTTGCCATGAAATTCGATCCCTGCAGAAATATTTGTATGTATTTTTTTCTAAAAGTTATTTTTTGTGTTCATTTAAATCGCAATTAACGCTTAACGTTAGTATTATGCTCTTAATGAAATTTTGGATTATGTTATGCCTTACTAGTAGCGAGTCGTGGATGTATAGTTTAATTAATGCAGCATTATTTGTACATTCCACACCACTTGTGATGCAAGGGTATGTTAAGTTTGTTCCGGAAGAACTTGAGCTAAAACCTCCTTTCATTATACCGATCGCTTTAGAATCACTTTTGACTCAATCTAAGCTGTCCGCTTTATTCTCTTCTGTTTAGCCTATAGGCGGTATTCTTTGAGATATTTTGTCGTGTTTTGACCCACGGACGAGCACCATTGAAAATGATTCGGATCGCATTACCTTTCGACCACATATAGCGCCTAAGTTTGAAAACGTGAATAACTATACGATGGCCTATGGCATTTAATGGCGGACCATGATCGAGTAAAGTGATTTTACTTATTGTTATCCCACGCTTTTCGGTCGCATTAATTTAAAAGTATAATCTTTGATAATTTCAAAGTCATAGCAGTAGTGAACACATTAAATAAATTTTTGTTATTACTAGTATTGGCTTAATGGCAGTTGTACGTTACCTTTTATTAAATAGGTTTGCAACCTGTTAACTACTTGCGACATGTTTTTCCTCAAGTCAATTTGTTAAAGTAATAGCAAAATTTATTTCTAATCTGATCAAAAGAGGCTTCGGTAAGTCGTGCAACGAACTTGCACAGTTTGAGATCAAATGGGACAAAGGAGAAAAGCAGCGCAATCCGTATGGAACTGTTAGGACGTGGCTGATGCTACTCTGCTTTGGGTACAATATGGTTTCTTCACTCTTGATCACTTGGCGTTGTTTTTATACTCACCACTGACAAATGGTGGTGTATTGATTTTGTCAAAATGTTTGCAAATGTTTGCCATAAAGTATAAGTGATCGAGTGCTATCGACTTAGAAGACGGTACAATCGAAAACGTGTCTCGACATGTGAGCGAAAGTGGTAAACGGGCACATGCTTTACTGCGTTACATGCGAATTGCAACGTTGACGTTTACGTGATTCAGATAAACTGTAGGTCTTCAAAGATATAACTTAAGTAAATGCTACGTATTTTGCAACGTCTTTTCATGCGAGATGCGAACTGGCAGTTAGCCGAGTGGACAACAACCGTCGAGAGCTGTTCAAAGCGGCCTTCACGTTTTGGGATGCGCGTAGTGCAACAATCATCGACAAAAGAGCAATAGTTAATGTAATCGTATTATGTTTTGAATTAAAAAATTTTGATCTATCGGTTTTCCCAATTTATAGAAGGAAAACCGTACGAAAAAAATAAGAAAAAAATTTTAGGCAGAAGTTCTGAAATTTCATGTGCATTTTTGTTTAGATGTTTGTTTAGTTATTTCATTATGCGGTTAATAGGAAGCAGTCGCTAGCACTATTGAAAAAAGGTTGAAGTTACTTATATTATACCTTATATATAAACTGGTAGTACATAACAAATGATCGAAATTAATATTTGCTTGAATATTTACATAATTAATTAATTGATAAAAAAATTGTTTAATTCGTATTATGATGAATCGATTGCCATTTCTTTTACATTTTTATTTGGCTGACCGAATCGGAAAAGGCGAATAACTGACAATAATCGCTAATGCTTTTACAAGCAAAATAAAAGGGATTAAATAGTTTATAGTTAAAGCGGTAGAACGGTAAATAAACGGAGACATTATACCTCGACATACTCAGTAGCCTATTAAGCCCTTTGTACTCGCAGTGTTCTGGGGCGAAGCCAAATAAAAAGTTGTTATCAAACACGATCGCACCGCTATAGAGGCAATGGAAATAATTTTCAGTTCGTAACGTACGGACAAAATCAAGTCGTAATAACTTCAATCATTCTATTAACAAACTATGAAATAATGAAATCCAGTCACGATAGTTTTGTTTATGTAGTGGGAAAAAAGCTATTACCCGTGGCTTAAAAGAGGTAAACTAATGCAAAATCTAATAAATCAGTTGTTGATGTTGTCTTTGTCTGTTATTCATTAGTCGAGCGTATTAGTTTTGAGTTCATTTGCTGTTGTTATATTCTGAACTCAAATTTACAACCCCGTTGTGGTAAATAAAAGAGATATCTGTGAAGAATTCAATCATATCGGCAATATTGACGATGAATTAGGATTTGAAGTTTATAGTGACATTAACACTTATATTCCTGATAACGCAGGCTATAGTAAATTAAGCTATGAATCTGATTCAATCGATAATGACATATTTACTGTTACACGACGGAGTAAACCCGGAGCTAAAAGTGATCGAAATGTCATGAAATTTTGAAGCGTTGAAACATCCGCATATGCCGCCTTACAAACTTATTGACCGGTGTGTTACATAAGATATGTAAGTTGAATGAAACCATAGATAGGCTTAAGCAAGCGAAAAAGGACTATATTAAATGAAATTAACGATGTAATTGAAGAAGATGGGATCAATTTTATCGAAACGGGATAAATACATTTACTGCCTCAAGAGAGGGTATGAAATAATAAATGTTGCGTTTGAGGATACTTTTGTCGCTTCTACTAAAAATTTGGATATAATAGATTTGATCTTCCGTACTTCCCCTTATCGGTCCCGAAATAGAGCTAAGAATTAACCAAGTCTTCATCTAGCCTACATAGAAAACATACTCTTGAAAATTGCAAATAAGTAAAGATACTCATGCAGTCTGGTTTTAGGCTGAAAAAGGGAATCAAAATTTCTATGCGAACAGAAAAGATTATTGGATTCTGATTGAATTTCATATTTCGCAATAGCCCAGACTTTTCGCGCGAAGTTAATATGTTGGGGATTTTTTTGAAATATACTCAACTTTTGACTACAGTCAGTTCCTGGTATAATAAAATATTTAAAAATAGCGAAGTGTTACAAAGTCAACATACAAAGCCAATGTTCTGCTTACACGCTTTGTCGGTGCAAATTGGCCACTATAAGGTTTTGTTTCTTGCTCGCATATGTTTAAACAAGCAGAAGGTTGACGCCACCTCTACTGCGGAAGTTGAATATATTGCTCTTACAGAAGCTACTAATTGAGCACTTTACTTGAGAGCTTGGCTAAATGAGTCAATACAGATTCTTATAGTGGGCAGCAAAACACAAAAAAGAGTAGTCATCGCGTAAAAACGAAGCATATTTATTATAAGCATCAATTTGTACCTAAAGCAGTGAAACAAAGAGCAATCACTTTATGGTCGCTAATCCCTTAGCTAAACCAATCTGCAAAAACAAACATTCTTTCTTTTTAATGAACTCAGCTTATTATTGTAATAAGTTGAGGAGAGGCGCTGACATACATTGCACAATGTAACGTGTACACGTGTCAAAAATACGTGATGATCAATAATAGCGTTTTTTTAAAACATCATGCAGTCCATGCTTATTTGCGACTCCCACTGAAATCGATATTTGTTTTTAGTGTTGCTTGCCGAGTCACTATAGAAAACTATACAATTGTACAGCGTACAGAAATTGTTTTAATTTATTACTAAAATAATGAATGTGCTTGAGTTACGTTTTGTGCATGTGGCATGAAACTCATGTTTATTTGAAAGGCATCATAAATAAGGAAAATTTCTTCTTTGGGGTAAAGAAAATCTATCTGCTGTTTCTAAAAAACTTCTACGTGCATAAAAATTGAGATTTGGGTGTAGTTTGTGGGCTGAAAATGTCGTACTTGAATATGAAAACGACATTCCAATGGAGAACGTTACAGACATATGATTATATCTCATGGCACTATCAACTTATTCCGAGAAAAGTTCAAAATCCCTTTGCGAACTTACCAACAAGATCATGCGATATAACCCCAGTGGACATTTTTCTGCGGGATTATCTTCACTCATTGGCTTACTTCGATGAACCACATATTCTCAATAACATTAATTCCTAAGATTATCGTGTTACTGGTGATATAAGAGCAGATTAATGTGGATTATAGAAATCCAGAGGTGGTCAGGAGATAAAGTCTTTTTTAAATAAAAATATTATGAATCAATATTTCAAATAAAGAAAAAAATCATGTCGGTATCATTTTTCGTTTTGTTTTTATTTCAAATTAAAGACGAGTAAGAAAGGTATACTCGGCTGAGGCCGAATTTTGTATACCTACCGTTGGCAAGGTGACGAGGTAGAATAAAGTTGGTATTGCAAGTTATTATTACTAGATGAGTGTTAAGGAGTTTCAGAGCCTTTAGGTGAAGTACGATCAAGTTTTATTCAGAATAAAATGAAAAGAATGATTATTATATCACTTATAGCTTCGTCAGGGCTTAGGCAATTTTTAGTCAGATAATGTATCTTGATATGAAGAACGTACAGAATAATTTTCCAGAGTTTGTTTTGTTTACCATTTGAGTAATAAGTAGAAAAAACTCAAAAGAGTGAGTGAAATGAAAACTTTTTCATCTATAACTTTGTGAACGCGTGGCCAGTGTGAACGGGAATGCTACGGTCTCCCACAAAATAAATCTAGAAAATTTTAACCCTCCATCTTTCACAATACGCGATAATGAACAAAAATCCGCAAATTTTTGCTTAGAGGAACAAAAATCCTCTCCGTTTACCCTTTACTGTCGGCATGTTCTTCAACCGATTTCGCCCATCGTCAACGACATGCCGGGTGCAAGAATTTGCAATATTTCTGCTAAATTTGAACTCATTGTCTCAATTTTTGCAACCAGAAGAATATCAGCAGCACACATCCCCACAAAAGTAAAGAAGGACAGACATATTTAAATCAATTCAAAATTTGGTATTGACAAAGAAGTTGGCAGCATTATGGCAAAATGAGTAAAATGACTGAGAGTTCATTCTTCGGTTATGGGTATAACAAAAGCTTTTATTTAAACATTTTCTCATATTTTATATGAAAATATCTTTTTTACATCCATTCATTTTATTACCAATATTTAAACAATAAAATTGTATACAAAAAATTTACAACTAGGTTACTACGCACACGTCACATTTACATAAACCTAAAGAGGGAGCTGTGATATAATGGAAAATTTAATAAGTTGAAAATGCAATTACAGAAAGGTATAGCAAGGATTAGGCAACACGCAAGCGTGAATAAAAGAAGACCGAAAGTATAAATCATTGTAAAAATTTGTTAAACAACCGTTCATGAACTTCAGAGTTCCTAACTATCAACTAGGATTAGTTGCAATCACAACGCAACAAAGCGTTTTCCTTGTAAATTGGAAGACAATGGATGGTAACGTGATCAAATTAATCTGATCTAAGGTAACGAAATTAATGAATATTAAATGGGTGATGATGGGTGATGATGGCGCTTTGAAATCGACACTTAACGTTACCGTATTCACATGTAATATGTATCTACCAAAATAACTTAATTAAATTAACACTACCATTCAATTTTAAATCTCCTTAAGTATCGGCCTTTCGAAGTGTGCTTACAGATTTAATAACATTTTGTAATGAATAGGTAAACATCTACAACTACCACTTTTGCTAATCTTCTTTCGCCAGAGATACCCTGGGTTCAAGTTGGTTTAAATACATATATTGTTTATGTTATAGGTTTATTTTTTTTATAAGCAAAGTTTTCATCTTTAAGTTTATATGGGATGTAATGAATTGATTCTTAAAACCACCAATGTTATATATATATATGTTTTATATTGGTGGAAGGTATTCGTTTCCATTTTCGTCTTATTATATTTTCCTTATTATATCTTCCATTTATAAGGTAGGGACATTTCCCCATTTAAAATAGATTTGTAAACAAATTAAGTGCAAACAAAAACTTGAAAGAAGTTCAGTCTAAAAATATCACCGATCTCGAAGTGGGCATTAAAATAATGCTATGCAAAATAAGAAAGTCATGTTTGGCAGGGGCCGAATATCCCATACCCACCACCATTAACATTAACATCTTCAGCGCCCCATGCTTTCATTTGTTGTCATAGAAAAGTGAACGGGATAAAATTTATTCTTCACCTTTTACTTTGCTAACAGATATTGTTAAGAAAAATTAATCTACTGCTTCCTGATGTCCACCACAATTTATTTGTAATTAACTTTAGTTTTCCTGAGGGTCCGTATCATTCAGCAATTTGCATTTCTCTTCATTAAAGACACGATGGTCCGTTTACCCAACCTGATGTTCCAAATCCAACTTCCTCACATAAACATTATGATTTTAATAAAACCATTATCTTACTTATTTGTAAATCTCATCTTTCACAAAGAGTGCACGATTTTTTCTGCTCGGAATAATGAAACCTTACTGTCATCATTCTACAATGTATTAAATCTCGCCCTCGAAGCAAGTGCCCGCCATGGTTTAACAAGCGTATAAATATTACAAAAATAGAACAAAACGAACAAAGGCGTAGATTTAATTACCTCAGACACTTATTGCAGATACCGTCAATTGATAAAATCCTCGCTGCTTGTTAATCCTAAATATTTTTATAAGTTTGTAAACTTCCAAAAGAAAAAATACTCCCATATCTCCCTTGCAGGTTCTTTCAATGACTCTGAGTCCTCTGATGGTATTCAGACTTCGAATCACTTTGCTGAATACTTCCGACGAAATTTTTCAGCGACTAAGTCCGATTTAACTGTCGACTATCCGTATCCGATTCCTAGCTCGGTTTTGATTCCTAACTTGATCATTTCAGAAAATGATATTTTGGACCGTTTTAGGTCCCTAAAACATATCTCTGCGCCTGGACCTGATGGAATTCCATCATGTATACTTAAAACGTGCTCTGTCGAGCTGTGTGGAGTTATTGCAGTGACTTTTAATCAGTCCTAAGAATCAGACATCTTCCCTTTATGTCGGAAGAGTGTTGGAGAGAGACATTAGATTGAGAACTATAGATGCATCGCCAAGTTGAGTGTCTTACCTAAAGTGTTTAAGCGAGTTGTTACTGAGCATTTAGCTTTTCCTGTCAAATCTTATATTTCTCCATTCCAGCATACTTTTCGAAAACACAGTTCTACTGTGGCGAATCTCTTAGAGTTTACCTGTTATATTTTCAAGACTTTTTCTAGTGTCTCTCGCACCGATGTCGTATATACTGATTTTAGTAGAGCGTTTGAGCTAGTTAACCATTATTGATCCTCAGTCCCCAGGCTTCTGGCTTCCCTTTGTACTTAGTGAAATGGATAATCTCTTATCTGCATAACAGATCATTCAGGGTTCTATTTAACTTCATTACCTCAGATGCATTTCCCGTGACGTCTGGCGTGTCTTACGGCAGCCACTTAGGGCCTCTCTCATTTATGATGTCCCTTTGGTGATTTAGTTCAGCCATTCAAAAGCAATTTTTGCTGTTTGCCCTTAGGAATTTGGGTTGGGACCCCGTTGTCTCTCTTCTTCCTTACGAAAATAGGTTGCTTATGTCATCCTTACCGGCATTTAAGAATCGTACATTTATTCTTGGTGTTTCCTTCTTAATTAAGTTAATTAATGGTACTATCGATTCGTCCACTTTACTTGAAGAGGTGGTGATGAGGCTTTAATATCCCTAACCGCTCTTCTAGGCACTTTATTTTCATTAAGCTGAGTCAATGTAGATATAATCACGAGCTGTTTAACCCGTTCAGAGTTGTTTGCAGAAACCTAAATGATGCCTGTCACTTAATTTCAATATCGGAATCTTTGAAATCTATCAAAACAACTTTGCTTAATACGCGCGCTTTGCCTATGTCGAGTTTAAACTAACTTGCAATCTTAACATCGCGCTATGATTCGAAAATTAACTGGTGCTGTTTACTCTTATCGGTTGCCAAGCTTTTGCGTGTTTGCAATGGCTTCGGGGTTCACTTGCAGCTTGGATCTGTACCGGTTGTTGGTGTGCCCTTCTGCTAGTTGTGTACATGCTTTTTTTCTTGCTCATTTGTTTGTACACAAATTATTTTTTTTTCTTTACTTCTCCTTATATTGTTTGTATTGGTTTTTAATAATAATTAGTATAAGATTTCCTTCTAAGAGTCAATTCAATTTGGCTGTTCGTTTACTTTAGCTGAGTTTCATGTGTAAGTAAACAAATAAATAAATAAATAAATAAAAAAAAGCACACTTAGCTTGTCGCATTCTACTCTCGAAGTCCTTTTATGTGATAACAATATTGTAACAAAAAAATTGATTGACGCCCACCATAATTAATTTAGAACTAAACGCACTGACCTTGTCATCCTTCACTCTCCGAGTCCTTTTGTTTGATATTCACACCGCTGGAAGTATTTTAAAAAAATCAATCCGCCAACTTGTAGTGTCCACCATATTTATTTTAGAATGAACGCACTCTTAGGCAGATAATATGTAGTCACTTAAGGAGTGTGCAAAATAATTTTAAGCACTCGTTCCTGTGTACCTTATGAGTAATAAGCGTAGAACCTCAAAGCAGCGAAAAAGAGAAAATTTAATCACTTGTAACTTTGTGTGGGCGTGGCCGATTTTATCCATTTGTGCACAAAAATAGAAGAGATTTTCGTAAAGCAAATATGGAAAATTTCAGACTTGTATCCTTATATTCTCTGTGACTGATGAGCGAAAACCCACAAATTTTTGTTTGGAAAAACAGAGTTGCATTCAGTTTATGCTTCATTGGGAGCTTATGTTCTGACCAATTGGGCCTATTTTCATTACCAAGCAGCGTACAAAGACTTCCAATGAATCTACAAAATTTGAAATCGATTCCTGCGACCAGGAAAGTGTCAACAACACACAACACACAGACGACAAGGCATGGCTTCAAAGTTTCAAATCAGAATTTCATGCTGATCAAGAATATTAAGAATATATACTTTATAGGGTCCCTGAAGCTTTTTTTTGGGTGTTGCAAACATTATAACAAAATGATTATCCCCCATGCTTCAGTGGTGGGTATAAAAACTTAAAATAACGCAACATTTTGTGCTTAATAGTAATCACCAAAATTGAATGGGAATGAATTAAATTAATTTACTGCAGATCGCTGCTGTTATATTATGCCATACTTTTTAAATAATTTACAGCAATTCTTTTTTAGTGCTAAAGTGAAGATTTGAAACTTGGCGCTTTAGTTCTCTCTAAAGTTCCGCAATAGAATGGAGGTCGGGAGTGACCTTCAACTTATATTGCGCGCTTTCATCAAATTGATTGTTCCGGATCGTTATCCTGCTGAAATTTACATACCATTGGGAGCATTACAGCTCTCAACAAGTTTTTATATATAAATCTATCCATAGTGTTTTCTTTGAGATGTATCGCAATGATACAATCCCAAGAAAATCAGCCCCATACCATAAGATTTACTTCGCCGTGCCTAACTGTTTTGTTTAGTAAATTCAATATGAAATGCTTTTCCTTTTGACCGACCCAAAAAAAAGTATCTTTGTGTACATAGTTATATTAAATTAAAAAATCAAAGATCTCGTAAATTGTATAAACCTTTACATATACTTATGCAGTACCTGGTCTTTTAACACATATGACACTTGCTTGAAAAAATTTGGTTTTCTAAGTGAACATCTTCTGAACATATCCAAGTGAAAACCTTACGAAATGGTCGATTTACATGCAACTTTGAATATGTAAATGAAAACATCTCGTAATAGTTTTCCACCTCAGGCATAGGCAAAGAGAGATTGTAACCCAGTATAAAATAAGAGTATCAGTGTATGTTTTTTTTTTTTAAACAAATTTGGAACGTTTGATAAGAAAGTGAAGGTGTGAGGATATCCTTTATTTGTTTAGAGCTATTCGTTTCAACACTCGAGTGTGTATTATGTACGAGGTTTTTTACTCTTTTTTTTTTTTTTTTTTTTTTTTACTTTTTAATTAACAAAATCAAAGGAATGAGGGTAAAGCTCATGAGGCTCGTTACATATGGATTCTGTAAAGTCCTACGGGAGGAGTAAAAATGTTTGTTTATATACATTAATTAAGATAATGAAAGATTTTTATTATGTTGAGAGAAAAAATTTTTATTATGTGTTCTTAACATTTAAGTGAAGTGAAGTTATTTTGAATAACATATGTGGCTGATTTCTTTGTTACATATACAAAAGATATTTTTCATATGTATATATAAATATATATGTACATTTACATATATGTATATCATTTCCATATTTCATATTCTTAAGTAGATGATAATGAATTTCGGTTTTCGGAGCTTTCATTGCGATACATGATAAGTTGAAATGTAAAATTAGCAACAAATTTATAACATATATAAAGTGAATGGTTTTTATATATTATATTATGTAGGTTTGTGTTGGTGGCGAAGTGAGGTAGGTTGTTGAATATTTCAGTTAATATTAATGCTTATCAGCTGATAAAAACGTAAACACAAAATAGATACATTGACTCTTCTTCTCCCCCTTTACTCTCACACAATAATAGTAGAATTGTTACGCATGTGTTTATATATTTCGCTTAATAAACACATATTCTTATTCTCCCACTCTCTTTTGCTTACTTTTTTCAAATAATTCCAATTCGATGTTTGTGCGCAAAATCTCTTTAATAAAAACATTTTTAAATCTCTCCCTCCCGTGCATAAGGGTTTGTATGGTTGTGTGGGTGGGTGTGTGGTGAAATTAAATAGCAGAGCTTTTCATGTGTTGGTCATATCAAATGATAGCATGAAATCATTATAAATAATGGCATCCTTTATGATGTCTTATGATGCTGCTGTTCAGTAGTCAATGCAATGGTTTACAAAAGGATACGAGTAAAATGATATTCATGCAAAGCAGATATCCCAAATGACTGCGTTCAACAAAGAAATCTTTACGTAATAATTACCTTCAATACTCCGTCGTAAATGTCATTAAATGTTTGGAATGATGAACCTTGTGTGTGTTTGCGTATATACCATATATGTACTACTTAAGGCAAATAAAATATTTTGACGGAGCGGTTGCCGGTTCCTTTATTCAGTAGTATAATAGCGGTAAAATATTAACATCTGTCGGCGGTCGAGATAGCATATCCGACAGATTTTTCATAAGCATATATGTAGTCACAAAAGTTGAAAAATTTACAAATGGCTTTATGTGGTGCTTTTTTTATAAAAGTGTATAATTGTAAAAAGTAAATTCCCGCAAAATTTCTCATTTCAACAATAAATTTGTAACCGTAAGTAAAACATATATCATTTTATGTTTCATTTAGTATGCAAAATTTAAAATAGAATGCAGTAAACAAACTATTTCCATGATTAACATTTTACAGCAAATGATTTTAAAAAATAAAACAGTTACGCGAAAGTTTATAAGGATGTGGGTGCAAAATATAAAATATGTGTTGCATTGCGGATTTTTACTATAATTAGAATAGTAGTGGTTTGTCATCAGATTGGTTTTAACTCCTATCAGATTAGACGAAAATTTATAAAAGTGTCAATTGTCATGATGACAAGAGGATAGGACAGTGAATCAGTACAAATAAACTGGCAGCTTGTGTGAAATCTAAGTAAAAGTTATGAAAACTTATCGTAAAAAAACAAAGAGCCAGTCAGTGTTGCATCGATAGTTTCTCTCCATAGTGTTAAACAAAAGTTTTTCTTCACAGTCTTACGAAACTTATAAGAGCTTATTAAAAGCTTTTCCCAACTATAGAGGGTTTTTTAAAAAAAAAAGTGATTAATCTTTTATTAGGCAAAGTTGTTGAAATATTGGATTGCCGGAAAATTGTTTTTGTTTTCTAAGCAGTTTTCTGCTGCCAATCATTCACAACATGTTAAAACTTGAGGAGACGTGGCTTCTTTAATCGTCTTATCGCACTATGCTGAGACTAACAATATTTTAGTGTTATTAGTGTTTTCTGTTAGTTTTTCTTTAAAACGAAAGGCTTACAATATATTTTGGGGCATTTAGTCTGAAACAAAGTATATACGTGCAGTATGATGAGTTACATATTTTACGAGATATTTACCAACATTCTAATATGTGCTTCAATTTCCGTGACAACCGCTCTGTTGCGCTCATTTTCAACTATTATTTTCATTAGTTTTTCCACTCGTACCTAGTCAATGCTGGGCATGCCCAATATGTGCATGTATGTGTGTATGTTTTGTGACATAGGTGTATTCTGTCTGTTACCTATAATAATACGCGGCGTTTGCAGGGATTTGCACAACTTTTCATTG
>CCAG010001478.1:0-32500 GCA_001077435.1 Glossina morsitans morsitans
AAAAAAAAAATAAAAAAAAGTTTTAAAGTCAAACATGAAGTTGTAACAAAATTTATTTCAGAAATTGAATTCTAAAAAACATAAATTAATTAAATTTTTTCAACAAAACAGCAGCGATGACAAAAGGAACGGAATGAAAAAAAGTATTAATAAAAAAAAAAACAAACGTTGCCGTTCATTATCATTAAGAGTATAATTAAAGGAAACTGCGGTTTAACACATCACGGGAAGTAAATATAACATGCAGCAAGCAACAATAACAACAATAACAGCGACAACAATAAAAACAACCGCAATAACAGTCTGAGAAATGTTAATGGTATTGGAAAAGTGCGATGGGGGTGGGGGAGGGGGTGGAATAATGAAAAGGTGAGGCGAGGGGCGGGAGTAGGCGGTTGGGAACGTGGAAAGTGGAAGAAATGAGGGGAAGGGAAGCCGAAACGGATAGGATGCGAAGTACAAAAGAGAATTTTATGCAATCAAGTGAAAAGAAAGAAAGAATGAAAAAATCAATTACAATTAACAATGAAATTTAATTTGTTGCTGTCAAACAAAAACGATGGAATTGTGTGCTTACAACGAGTCCACACAAAATTCTGGAATGAAATCAAATTCATTGAGAACGATTGAGAGAGAGAGTATGCGAAGCGAATGCAAAACGATATTTAATCCAATTTATTTATTCGCATACAAACGTAGCGCACGTATGCAAATATCCAGAAACTAAGTCATAGATGCGTTAAATGCCTGAAAATCACTACTCATCTTAATTTAAATGGTAATCATCAACTTTGTATTTGTTTATCTATCAGTTAACTGGTATGCATAGATGTGCGAATGTGTGTATGCATACAAATTTATATATTATACACAATATTGTAAGTTCTCGAGTTGCTTGCAATTTTTTTTTTTTTTAGCATTTTATTGACAACAGCATGACGGCTTTGAATTTGAAACAAGTTACTTTTCTAACAAGAAGAAGAAGAATAAAAATTTTGTTATCCTACACAAATCCATCGTATTTACATGTTTTTGCATGCAGATGTAAATATGCGATATAGTCATCACAAGTATATAGATTTTAAAGCCTCTCCAAGACATTTACATGTAACAAGACTGCCATATAAAGTCAATTATATGGGAATCAATTCAGCAATTCGTTACTTGTGAACTTTTCAGCGAATCATTTAGTAACAAATTATTTTTAAATTCACAAAAATATCAGCCAAGATTCGTAAGCTTCTCGTGATATTTCTCTTTTAAAAGGCTTTTATAGGAATGTCGGGCAGACTTTTCTCTATCTTTAAATCTCATTTATTAAAATTTCGAAACAATCGTAATTTTTATGGATTAAAAAGCGAAACCCGCGAATCAAATGAATGGATGCACGGACAGACATAACTAAGTAAATATAAAATTTTATGCTAATCAACCATTAGTTTGATGCACGTGTATCGATGTTACAGTTCAATTGATAAACTTAATATGAAATCAATCTTTGATTGGTTGTTGGCTGCGTATAATAAGAGAAAACTTGTATTATCATGAATATGTCAGCGACTCTAGCCATACTCATGTGTACAAATATTTCAGTAGCTCAACGTTAATGTATTAAAAACTGCGAAAGTATATTAAAACACCGGAAAAAGGTGCCAGTGGCATTCAAAACCGTCTCAGCAAGAAGTTTTTTAATTTCAGTTCAAATTCAGTTTTCAGTTATTCCGTTCTTATACTATTGATAATTTTATGTTAAAAGCCCAAGTACTCGCTGTTTATTCTTTACTTGACATAATTTGCATGGGAAATAAGTACAAGCGAAAAGCATGTTCGCTAAGAGAACAGGTCTTGTGCGTTCACACTGCCTTTAATGATCGGAAATTTTTTCTTATGGATCAACTCGATGGGAATCGTTAGAGGTAAAAGTAAAATAAGGCTTGGGGTTGTATATAACAGCCGGATAGAGTTGATCTCCACTTTTTTTAAATATTACATTATCTGTTAGTCTGTCCGTCTGTCCATCTTGTTTTCTTGTCTTTAATCTACAGGTTGCTATTTTTGAGACATATCTTATTTTGAAAAGTTGCTATAAGAATAACTATTTTAGGCGAAGTGTTGTAGGGTACTTACTCATGAGCAATGCTGAGTTGTTTTCATCCGACTTTTCGCTTCAATTGTCAATAACTTAACAGACATTTGTGTCGATACTCATGCCACTATTTATTGTAGGTAATGAGTTGCGCCTATCCACTAGCATCGAGGAATTCGATTTTAACTCATCGGTAAATAATTTCCGCTATTGGTATAAGGGAATAGAAGATTGTGGCAATTTCTTCATGCCATTTAGAATGCAAGAGTGCAACTGAATTTGTTACATATTTTTCTTTATTCGTTACATAATACGTTGAAGGATAAGTCCAAGGACTGGCGCACTGCTATGTCGTCTCCAACAAATAGCCCGTTACATTTTTAAAAAAACGTTAGCCCCCAGATGACGATTGTGAAAGTTTCGCTGTGGTTCCAGTGATTCTGTTTTTGTTATTTTGAAAAGAAAGTGAAATTCGATTCTCGCGTATCGGTTAAATATTTCTTCTTTTGGTTGCGAGAAAATATCGTTCAAACTCAACATGGCCTTTGATAAAAGACATTGACAACATAGCAAATCTTCCCCGTCAAAAACAATAAGCTGTCGGTAGATTGCAGATTTTACACGAAGTCATGCGTGGGCAACGATTACGCTTAACGCGTTGCACTTCTAAACGAGTTGCTTACACTAAAAAGCAATGAAAAAAAATGTTGTGAACTATGCTTTATAACCGAAAAGTGAAATTGCAAGATAGCTGACGCACTAAGTATATTAAGAGACAATGCATTCACTACTTTGCATGAATGGGCAGAGATGAAAATATCTCCAGATCTTGCCACCGCCCGCTTGTTTGTTTGCAAATCTGAACCCGATGTTATTGGAAAAAGATTTGAATTAGATGATAAGATGATTGAATTATTAAACTACTCGAGACTTGTTGGACCGACTATACCACTTTTGTTTATGAATAGAGTTGAACCTCATAACTCATTGAATTATTAAACTGCTCGAGATGCATTGGATCGACTGTATCACTCTTGTTTATGAATAGAGTTGAACCTTACAACTCATTGAATTGTTAAACTGCTCGAGACGTGTTTGACCGACTGTATCACTCTTGTTTATGAATAGAGTTGAACCTCACAACTCATTGAATTATTAGGCTGCTCGAGACGAGCTGGACCGACTGTATCACTCTTGTTTATTAATAGAGTTGAACCTCACAACTCATTGAATTATTACGCTGCTCGAGACGTGTTGGACCGACTGTATCACTCTTGTTTATGAATAGAGTTGAACTTCACAAAAAAGATATATTTTTTACTTAATCCTGGGAAATATCAATCGATGTAATATATCGTTTTTGGGTTTCTTTTCCTATCGAAAACAATCGAAGCCAGATGGAATTGAATCAAAAGAATAGAACGGTAATAAAGGGTGTCCGAAAAGTGACGCAAGATTTATATTAAACAGAAAAGAGATTTATTTTTTTAATTGCAATTTTTTTATTGAATCATAATGTATGTACGATAGGATTAATATGTGGAATATGACATCGGGCAAACGCCCCCCACAGCTTTGCTAGCACAAACGCATTCTTCTATCGAAATTTTCCATAACTGCTTCTCATAAATGTGGCTGAGCCAACGCTCATTGAATCTTCTCCGCCAATGCAAGGGTGATTGTGCACTTGTTGGGATAGATATTTGACTTCACATAACCCCATAAAAAGAAGTTCACTGTTGTGAAATTTTTCAACTACGCTCTTCATAAGTGGTGAAGTTCAACGAATATTCCGACTGTACTTTGTACGAAACTTGCGAACTATGGCCGCCGAATATTTATTATTTTTGAATTATTGGTCAACAATGAAAATGCGTCGCTCTTTCCTGCAATGACCCGTTTTTGCTAATCCTGAACTATCAAGTGTCGAACGGTTTTTTGTTTTGGGGGTTGCCAGCACCTTATCGCCTACGACTTCCGACACCCTAAAAAGCAATTTGGGTTCAAAGTGACGGTTAGACTGCAGTTATCCATGTTTAGCGTTAATGTGAGTAACATTTTTGTTGCTTGTTTATCCTGATAGCTCTTGAAATCTCTATCGATGAATGTTTACACACGATGAAAATATTTTAATGAATTGTGACAAACCGTATAAGTTTTTTTTTTTTTTTTCTAAAGAAAACGGAAAAAGTCATAACTAATTCACGTCGCCGCTCTTCATCGTCTATTGATTTTGTTTAGAACGTTTCAAAACTACATAAGAGCATCAATGGTTGAGTAAATGAATTCTTGTTACATTGAATATATACATGCACATGTACATGAAGTGACCGCAAAAAGATTTTGAACATTTTTACAGCATATAGAAAACATAGCACAACAGCAATTGAATGAAAATAAAATAAAATCAAATAAAGATTTTTGAGTAAATTGTGTGAGAAATGTTATTTAAGATAATAAATTAAATTGAAAAAAAAAAAAAATAAATAAAAATAAATAAATAAAAATACGTACTAATGACTTGAAAGCATTTAATTATCCTGATGTTTAATTTGCAAATAATTTTTAATTGATATTAAGCACAACACGTTTGAAAAAAGTCACTTTTTTGAAGTTTTCAACTACGACATTGTAATTGGGCAAGGTCGGCCTTTCAATACCCTATACCATTTCGTCTAATGCAAGTATTTATTTACTCGTATGATAAAATACTAAAACCTATTCTTTATTTTCAAGCCAAGGCACGCTTCTCATTGCATCCGTTATAAGGGAGGGCGCCGAAAGCGTGGAAAAACACCGACAAACGTGGTCTAAATTTAACAAAAGTTTATCTTCTTATTAAAGACCATATTATTATTCATTTCTAGTGGTCATTGTGTCTGAACAAATATTTATTACGAAAAGTAGACCTTTGTCTCACGTGAACGCTCACTTTTAATGAAAAGCCTTACATGTAGTGAAATATAAAAAATAGAAATTAGATATCCTACGGTTGATTTTTATACCAAAAGTTTTTTTTTATATCATTTTACCCCAGATTCAATTTCCGTAGAAGAGATTATGTGAAGAGGAACTTCAAAAGATTGCCTGATGCGATCAGTTTAAAATGACGAAATACTCTTAGCCTGCGATTTTCTTTGAGAATTGGGCATTTTGCTACAAACTTTCTTACAAATTTGTTTCATATGACGACAACAATAGTATTCGTCCCTCAACGCTCAACGGAACATCAGCATACGAAATTTTGCCAAAATATCTTAAATACTGCCACTTGTACATTGAACACAAGAATACATGGACACAAATCAGAGGATCAGATGGACAGACATGCTTAACTCCATTCAAAAAATGATGATGATTCAGTATAATCACGTATGAGTACCCGATTGGGTAAGAATCGCGACTACCAGGACTGTGTCCGCAGATTCAAACCGTAATGCGGGAGAGTTGATTCTGTCCGTAGTTATAATGAATGACCAGTCGGTAAATGCATCACACTAGCAGATTGTGCACACAGCCACTTGGCTATCTCTCTCTCTCTCTCTCTCTCTCTCCTTAATTCTTTATGACCGTCACCGTATTACACCAATAGGGAGCATCCCTTGAATGATTGGTGATACGATAATAATAATAATGATAATACCACTAACACTAAGAAAAAAGATAATAAAAACAATAAAAAGTGGGTCTATCTTAAGATCGTCTGGGTGCGCTACGTTCGTCTACAAAAACTTAAACTGTGTGCCACAAGTAATGTAGGGTGTAAAAAGTAAATTAGTCCAATAAAAATTGAAATGAAGATAAGATTAATTTAATATTTACTTAATAGCAAATCTAATGCAATGATATGCAATTATACTCCGATTGATGCATGAATATAAACCGTACGGTTAGTTCCCGTTAATTATTAATTGTCAGAATAAATGAAAGAAAGCAGCAATCGTTCATGAAAGCAATCATATGATTAATAAAATAATTCATAAAATGGTATAAGAAAATCATTTACGATAAATAATAAAATCAAACACAATAACTAAAAATTCAATTAATATCAAAAAAATTAATTCACAATAATCTCACCAGCAATTAATGGAAGACACAGTCATACATGGGTGGAAAAAACTGTTTGTCAATGAACTCTTGGCTAAACTGAACACATTGGAAATTGTTGCAGTTACAGAAATTTTTACGATAACTTATCGATACGCGTTACTTCAAATCCATATTTGAGGAAATGCATTTCGTTTTATCAGCTATGAGTGTAGGTTGATTATATATTCCAGTAATGATTTGGTCTAAACCTCACACTGTTACCTGCTTTAGGTTACAAATTTAAGTCAGCAGCAATTTTGAGTAATTGAAATAAGAATTTGAACTGAATTTCAATTTTGACTCACATTTTATCAAATTTGATAAACACAGTCGTGGAAAGCTGAATTTGAATTTGCTCAGCTTGTTTGAAAGGTATTTTTATACAGATTGCTTCTCCTAATTCGGATGTGGAAGGTTTCAAAATTCAACCACATCTTAATCGTAACTAACCAAGAAAGCTCTGCAAAACGTCCTTAACACAGCTCTATTAAGGAAGATGGTAGGTGTCTTTGCTAGTTATATTTGTATTTATTAGGTGGTTGCAAATAATTTTGATCACTTTTTCACTAGAAATAGGCATTTATTGCGGAAAACCCGTACATATTGAATAAAATATTTTCCATCATATTCTACAACATTGTACATGATTTTTGGCAACATGGCAAAATCATAGCGGAAGAACTTATGCTGGTTTGGTAGCGTATCACCCGCCGACCCACTTTCGCACTTTTTCAATTTTGCGAAGCCGCATGCCAGCCAAGCCATGCTGCACCGATCTGAACAAATGATAATTAGGAGGCGCCACGTCGGATAAGTACGCTGGGTGGAGCAGAATTTCCCATTCGAGCTGCAACAATGCGTCGTGGAACTTTTGCGACAAGTGGCCAAAAAATGGCATTGTCAGTCAATGCACGTTACCACTTAAACCGTTAAACACAAAACAGACAGCTGGGATATGATGCAGCAGCATCACCATAAGTCTCTGAACGTGTTTGGTGGGCTTCGGCAGCAGATTTCTTCAAATAAACAACAAAAGTAATGAATTTGGAAAAAGACGAATTTTGACCGCTCCATGATTAGTGTCAGCGAACGCTTAATAAACCAATAATAGTAAATGGAAAAGTGTCATTTTATCTCGAGAGCGGTCACAATCATCGAATTCAACCGTTAGGTACACCGGTATTTGCCATTTCTTTATCATTTTTACTTGTAGAAGTCGGTGATCGAAATTTTTGCAAAACACTTAATATATTTACACCTGACTTTTACGCCTGACTTTTTGATACTTGGTTTTGATAGTAGAGTTTGTATTTCGGCCATAGAATGGACCTTCTCTCTATATAAAAATTTCCTTCTCACGAATTCTCGTAAAAATAGACCTACGTGATCCAAATACGATAAGGCTGATTTCTTTGCCAATTTGCCATCTGTGGCCCTTTTCGCCATATAAAAGTTCATTTCTTGTAGAAGAGGTTATATAGGAGGCGGTTCAAAAATTTTCCCCAGCCGAACCAAAGTTTGCAGACCAATTTAGAATATCGAAATAGTACTGCTTACCGACTTAGTGATTTTTGTCGACAATTATAACGATTTTTCAACATAAGGCGTTACGTGAAGAGTAGTCGATAGTGTTGGTCCGATCCATAACTCAAAGCGGGACAATCTAAAAAATTATATCAAAATATCGCAAAAATTTCAACTTATAGGTTGAACATAAAAATACTTGGACAAATAACTGACGGACAGACGGACAGATAAGCTTAGAGCGATTCGGAAAGTGATTCTAATAAAAGATGGGTCTATGTTAAGCTCTTTTGCGTGTTCCATAGGTGCGCAAAAACTTAAGATATACAGTGTATCTCACATGTAGTGTAGGGTATAGTGATAAGCTTAAATGCTAAACTTAATAAAAATCTATGCTCAAAGAAGGAAGGAAGACGACATCTTAAACCACGAAAAGCTGACCAGCGGTCCCTTCTGTTTGAATTGGATTTTTTGCAAACAGCATTTGAAAGAGCAAACAACGAAGTCTTATTAAAGCGGATGTCGGCTTACTAAAAACGTATGCGTATATAAATATAAAGAAATGGGTGTCATTCGATTCTTTCGTTTAAAAGGAAAATTTTAAAACGTTTTTTTAATATAATAAGATTCGCCATTGAAGCAGCTGTATTCGCAAGGAAAGGGAATTGAGTTGAGCAAGCGAATGAAACGTCAAGTGTATAAAAAGTCTTTCGTTCGATAAGTTCGATACGATGATGAGTTAAGTAATATCTTTATCTTTATCATTTTTCCGCACAGATGTCTGTTGTTATTTTTGTGAAAGCATTGAAAAGAAGGTAATAAAAGCAAAATTAGAATTGATTTAGTGACGATATCTCGCAGACCATTGTTGTTGTATATAAATACAACATTAAATTTATGTCTGGTTGGATGATGTAATTTTCGTTTTCCATTCGTTTTCAATTTATTAAAGCTTTCTTGGTTAATTCACGACACTAACAATCGTTATCACGTTGCTGCTAATTGACGGCTGAGTGAAGACTGCTAGTAGATGGTGTGCTGCAACAACCTAATCTAACTTGGATGAATTGAAATCTGCAAGAATTTTATGTGATAGGAATCCGCTTATTTTTTTTTTTTTTCAGAATTCGCAAATTTATAAAAACTTTTCCAATGTTTAACGTAAGCTTTTTTACTCATGAAAGAATATATTGTTTGTTTTTTTATTAGCGATGATATAAGCAGCGCGTTCAAAAGGACGACTTACTTTTTTAAAGTATTTCCGAATCTTGATTCTAAGACTTTTGGACACAGTATTCAACCGTCGTATAAGTTATGAAATGACTATCCAAAAACG
Organism: Glossina morsitans morsitans; assembly: GCA_001077435.1. Classification (NCBI taxonomy): domain Eukaryota; kingdom Metazoa; phylum Arthropoda; class Insecta; order Diptera; family Glossinidae; genus Glossina; species Glossina morsitans. Next base: position 9,039 of record CCAG010001478.1, read on the forward strand.
ACTAATATGGAACACAATGATCAAAGTCATCAAGAAGTAAATTAGAAGTGTTACTGTAACACTTCTTTTCCTACGGCATTTAGGTTCTTATTAAGAGATGGTAAATAGGCAGACGGTATCTGTGGTGTATGAATGTATGGCTTTCGGTATAAATAGTAGAACGTTAAAAAAGAAAAAATATAGCCTTGTCCAGCCTTAACTTTGTGGATTTAGGTTAACAGTTTCATCGCTTGCTTTAGTTTCATGGTGCCTGGGAATGTACATCAGTCAGTCGATTATTTGATTTTTAATAAACATTCTCATATCTGTCCCGTTAACTTATCCGCAATGTATGTTAACTATGTAAATATCAATGCAAACAAAACGCACAAGTATGTTCAGTTTGGAACGAATCTCGTAGTAGCTGCGCTAGTGCTATACGTTGATATCAAAAGGTTCGGAAAACCTTGAACTTACCTGGGAGTAAGGCTGCGCTTAGTTTTCCTAAAAATTATAGAACCCAAGAATAGAGATAATATGTAATTAATTATTTCTAAATACTAACGGATATCTGAATGCGAATTATCAGAATGAAAGGAACAATTGGAATTTTGACACTTGATGAGCATTAATCCACAAAGTTTAAGACTTTTTCGATTTTAACGAAACTATAATTTCTTTCTTATTTTATACGCTAGTCTCTCTATATGAATCGTCTATTGCGTAGTCGAGTAGACAAGAACCGTGACTACCACATCGGTGTTCGCAGATTCAAATCTGAATGCAGCTTGACGCACACTTGGTCATAGCTGCAGTGAATGCTCAGTCGGTAACTTACTGATTGTGGCACACATTCATCCGCCTGCGACTATTCCCTATTCCTTTCTCTCTCCCCCCTTCGTTTTGATCCACGCCACGTGTTACACATACAAGGAATATCTCCTCACTCATATTGAAGAAAAAAAGGAAGACTGTGAACTCAAACCTAATGATTAAACACTACAGGCTACAAAAGCACATCTTTTGTGCTCTTCGAAGTCTTCCGGAAAACACTTTAATCAATTTAAATAGTTAAGACTATATACTTTTGCTTGGCCCTTTTTCTAGAGCCTAGATCTAGAAAACATTGTGTATATAGTACAGGCATGAAAGTGTCCGTACAAACTTTAACTTGGAATTGCAATCTACTAGCTTAAGATTATGCATATCTTCTGCAGCACCTGATGGACGTTTCGAAACCCTTTTATGAGCGCAATTAGTTTATCTCAGAGTATCAATCTAAGATATTGGAAACCTAAAATCTCCATATTGGTGAGTTTAAAGCGAAGCTTAAGCTTAGCTGTGTGAGTCTTATGTCTTAGCGATTCAAACGGTACGAGAAGCTTATCATACTTATGTTTGTGTTGGGTTTAGTAAAATGAAAATGAAAGTAAAAAGAGATCATTTATACGAAGGATGTTTTCCGTAGGCACCGATGGTGACATGATTCCTGATTATTTTTTTTTTGTTTTTGTTTTTGTTTATTTGTTTGCGCGTTTTGGATTTTAGCAGAAATTTGTAAAAGTATTTCACTATTTGCTTTGAATAGCACCCATAATGGATTTCAATCTCTAGGCAATTTTACTTTAAAGAATGACTGGGGATGATGTTTTCCGTATTGCGGAACATAAACTCAAGCATAACATCGACAATAATAATAGCAATGCGAAGCATATTTAAGCACATGTGATAAAACTTTAAGAATCTGTTTAACTTGTTAAAATTTACTTTATATATATATATATATATATATTTATATATATATACATATATATATAAATAGATATATATATACATACTATATAGATGTACATACAAAGTATATATATATATATATATATAAATATGAGCGTATGTATTCACATATACTAACTGAATATATTACGTTACGTGTGTGAATGTAATGTAACATATAAATATGTAGACATAAATATTTCCGTAGTTATCTTTTGATAAAAGTTTTAAAGAAATCTAAATTAAACCCTATAGTAGAAGTTATGGTAAAGTTTATTAAGAAAACTTTCAATCAATTTTGTTCTTGTTCTTGTAGTAAAACTTATGCTATACCCAAGAAAAATTATTAGTGAAAACTATGCTGCAAAAACTCTTTATATTTTCGTTGTTCTTTTATACATCATTTTTAAATATTCTTCATGGAAGAATTTCCATAAATATTTTAAATTACATTATCTTCGAAATAAAATCTAATTTTAACATAGAAAATTTGATATTCTATTTTCTAAAGTTATAAAATTATAATTAAAAGCTTTGGATGAAACAATATTTTAGCAAAAATTTTAAAACAAAAAATAAATAAATGAACGAAGGAAAAGAAGGAAAAGTTTAAGCATTTAATTTAATTGCCTTGACAACCTTGTTTTGAGGGTGTCGAAAAGCCAATTGTACAAATTTTTTTTCTCAGTTTAATTTAATTTCAAGAGGCAAATATACCTGTTTTTATACCCATCATCCCAAAATGGCGATATACAAAATCTCTTTTCCCGTTTGTAACATTTGGAAATTCGCCATCAGAGATCCCATAAAAAGAATATATATATACAAGCATTTGTAAAGACCGTAATTTTTCAAGTTCATTAAGTCTTACTCTAGCATGTCTGTCCCGTCGCCTATTTTTTTCTTAATATCATCAACCAGTCAGGGGATGTCTCTTATTCGTGTAACTTGGCGACAGTTAGAAAGAAGTGAAGGATGGGAAAGAGATAGAGAGGTGTTCACAGCCTAATGGGTGTATGTGTTCAATCAATAAGTGTTACACCTTTACCGACTGGGCGTGAGCCCAAGTAAAGTCTACCGCATTTGTGATTTAAACCCGCGAACACTGACTTGGTAGTTCCGATTCTTAGCTATTCGGCTGGTCGGGCGGCGTGGTTGCATCGGGATGATATGACGGATCACGGTAGAAATAATTGTGACTTAAAACTGATATTGGTATCTTGTTGTAATGCTTGTAAATCGAATTTGAAAGTGCCTGAAGTGATTCATCCCTACACACGCCCATAATAAGCAAAAAATGTTTCAATATAGTAATAGTAATGTAATTGTATACTCGACAGTAGAAATTACATTAACACAAGTACAGGCGTACAGTTTGCCTACGACAATATCGAAATGTAGATAAAAAGTATTTCAAATTACGCGACACGTGATTTCGATGACACGTCCACATTAATATATCAAATATTTAAATATTTTTTTATTCATTCCTTCTTACTGTATATTATTAAGAATTCGTCTTATGTTGAATATAAATTTCTTTCTTGTTTCATTGAAAATAAAGATTTCCTTTTTTGTACGGTTTATAAAGCTTACGAGCATTTGTGGTTACGTTTTAATTTTTGTGTGCATTTTATTTATTTGTTGTTTTTTTGCTTCTTTCTCCATTAATTGGCTTTACATAACTGCCACTTGAATGAATTTTAGGACAATCAAGAGAAATTTTCACTTAAATAATGCCAGGAGCATACACAGAAGGACACATTTTTGTTGTCTTGCGCTATTTCTAAAACGAATAACGAATAATGATGAAAGCGACGTTTAAAGAATTTTTAAGTTTCGTTTCTTTTGTTTTTATTAAGTTTCGCTCCTTAATATTGGGCATAAAAACCATCCTGTCAAAAAAGTACCGGGAATAAGTAATTTAAATTTCGTCATTAATGGTTTAATCACGCAAAAAGCAATAATTGCTCAATGTCGTATGTGAAGTTGTGGAATCGCTTGTGCATAACATTATTTACATCCACTTTTTATGATAAAAGAAATGAATTCGAGATATTTCCCGATTTTTGCTATGTACATATAAAAATGTCGTAGATGGAGTGGCGACAAAAATGCAACACATTGATGTCGACGATGATGCTTGATTGGCCATCAGCATGAAAAACAAAACAAGTTTCCTGAAAACCTAGAGTTTTGAAATCGATTTGTGTCAGGTTGCTTTCGGCATTATTGCGAAATTTTAAGAAATACCAGTCGTGCTTGCGGCCTGTAAACCCAATTACGACGGACTACTTAAGTGCTGTTTGAATTGAATTCAGGTGCGCAAAGTATAAGTATGTAAGAGTCCTCCGTTGCACGAGCCTACACATCTTCGCGCCGTCTAGTGATAGATAATTCACATAACATATTATGCGGCCGTAGGACCTAACGTTGAACATACATCCGCGTGAGTAGTGGAGTAGATAAGAATTGTAACTACAAAGTTAGAACATGCTTGGCTGTAGTTGTAGTGGGTGATTCGGTACACACCCAGTGGGCTGTGGTCATTCTGACCGTGATCGAATTGCTTTACTTATGCGGGATTGATCGCAATAAAAAACACAAAAAAAAAAAAAAATCATCTACTCAGCTGAGACTTACGGAAACTCTCCGAATAAAATGTTACAACCTAGTAAATGTACTACAGTCCTTATCCAACCTTGATCTTTGTTTAAATTTGATCTAGACTACGATCATATGTAACGAATGTGAACTTCCATCAACTAATAACTGTTGAGGAAATTCTAAGGCGAGTATAGCTAAATCGATTCCGAATTTAATGCTGATCAACCATTTACTTGCTTGATACTGCCTTGAATATGTATCGCTGCGAATATTAGAACGGATACAACTATAATTCAGATCAGTTGATTATTTAAGACGACTTAGTTTATCAACAATCGATGTTTTCTAACTTTTTGTAAAAAACTTTGGGTACTTTTTTGTTTAATACTAAGACTTTTTCATTCTTCTGTTTGTAAGCCACAGAAATGCTCATCGGAGATCTCATATAAAGAAATATATACAGAAAACTGAAACTTGGCATTTGTGCATCATATTTTTCCTTTATGGTCATAGATCAAGTTAGCGAGAAAAAATAGGTGCATTGCATTCCTAACTACTTCCATCATAGGGCAAGAATATCTAACTTACAATTTCAGAAGCATTTTAGCTTAAAATTTTATTAAAAAGAAACGAAGATATTTATGAAAGCCATGCGGTTTATTCGTTGCGAAGATTGTCTTCATCAACTTAATTAATACCTCTGCAATGGTTCACGTAATCAGTTTTGCAGTCTATCTCATCGCTGAAGAAAAGGTATAGACAACATTTTGTGTGTGTGCGTGTGTGTATAGAGTAGGAAAAATTAAATATCGTATAAATGTGGAGAGGTCCGTAAATAACAAAAAAAAAAAAAAAAATTTTAATGAAAGGGGTTTTATTTATTTATTTATTATTTATTTTATTTGTTTATTTATTTATTTATTTTATTTATTATTTATTATTTAATTAATTGCACAAAAACGACTGATTAAAAAAAATTAATTTAAGAAAAATTGTCGTACTGTAAGATTGTTTGTAACAGTAGTTGTAATATGTAAGATTGTTGGTAACAGTAGTTTAATGGACCCACCCATAATATGGGTTCATAGAAGTCTGGTACGCACAATATGGCGGAAAAATCGGTGTCCGTGTTTGTCTGTACGTTTGCAACGCTCAGACGGAGGTTAGTGAGACCCCACAAACTGTGCAGCTTATTTATTTATTCTCTACACATTTAGTAAATAAGTTTACAAAGTATGGATTTATAAATGCTACCTGATAACTTAGATGTTATGCTGGCCTGTATTGAAAACTCTATCACACTTGAGATTTTAACCCGCGACCATTGAGTTGTTAGTAGCAATCCTTTGCCTACAAGGCTACTCATGCGACAGAGTATGTATATTTTTAATCAGCATCGAATCGTAAATCGATTTATGTATGTCCCTCTGGCCGACTGTGTAATCTTTATTGTACACATTCTTCTGGTCGCAAAAAGGCAGCTATCGACGTCAAATTCATCAGAAACACTGGAAGTTGTTGCATGCAACACATGCGACTAATCGGGTTGCACATTCTGAGCACGCATAGTTCGGACTATAATGCCTAACTTTATCGACATTACGTTTTTTTTTTGTGTCATAGTTACTCTTGCATTACGATCCAACTTACCTCCGTGGGATTTTAAATGTACAAAGAAGAGCAAGCACTCAATGACACTATTATTTCTCTAGCCTTTCCTAATACCACATAGACCTTTGTTAAATCTTTGACTTCTATAATAATTGATTCCAAAATAAAACAATCTGGAATTTGACGGCTCCCAATACCCTCGATAATTTCTCCATCGTGGATTTCCGTCGCCGGGAAGATTTTCATATCAATAAAAATTAACCTTTTAAACGCGTACTAGTCCAGTTGTTTCGAAAAAGTGACGACCATTTGACTCGAAATGCGTTCCGCGCAAACAACTTTTATCAAATTTGGACTTTTTCACATCATTGATTGAACAAATCATGAGGTTCGTAGTTTGCAATGTTTAATAGGGGTTAGTAAGGTTTTAGCAAACAATTGTGAGCTTATGCGGTATGAAAAATTCCATAATCACCCTCCGTCTGTTACGTGAAACAATTATTTAAATAAAAAGTTACTTATGGGTATGAATCTTTCAATCTCATGATAACTTCCAATCTTTTTCGCTGTGTCCATGTGATGGCCAGTTGTCAAGAAAATACTTATTCGTCGATTTTTTTTCTTTAGGTTCGCACATTACTGAACTCAATACACTTACGACGTAAAAACCTCTTCCGTCGCTATGTTGACCAGAATTAAACAGATTAAGTTACTTGCCGTTAATTAACACTGAGAAGTCTACATATTTAATGCACGAAAGGTCTATGAGCCAATGTCACTTCGCGTGGCCGAAAGAAAATTATGCGGTTAATAGATGTGAAAACAAAACAAACAAGTGTACACTAAAAATTTGTAACCTTTTCATCGTAGAGATTGAATTTTCGCGATGAATTACCGATTACTTTCTTTGTTGTCCAGTGATGAATGGGAGAATGGCATTAGGTTGACGTTAGAGTTTTGCTCTTAGGATCAAGAAAATTTAAAATTTTTGCATTGACGTTGAGTTTGGTTTTTTTCGAATTTTCCATGTGCTGTGAATAATTTAATTCGCTATAATTGGTTGGGTGTTTTATATAGAAATAGAAGTTTCGAAGCTTTTTGAAAAAAAGTTCTTATGTTTTATGGACACGTGCGCTCTCGTACATAAACACAATGTGAGCACACAGAACGCTTATTCATATTCGTATGAAAGTGTGTTATAACATTTAGTGGTGGTACACCGAGAGAGTGCTATATATAAACACATATACTTTTTTGAATGTATTATGTATAGATATACATATATATATATATATACATATATATATACGCATATATGTATTTACGTAGTTTGGGTATATTTGTTCTACTTGCATGTGTGGTGTATATACATGTATATGCATATGCTTAAAATGGTAATCAAGATAAACTTACACATTGTCGACATAAAAAAGGCAGATTTACCAGATTTGGCTTCTTTTTTTTTTTTGTTTTTTTTTTTTTTAGGTCTGCATATGTACAAGTTTTTTATATATTCGATATTTAGTGAAGAAAAAAGAGCCCTTTGGCATAAATTTTTACACAGACACTCGCTCGTACATACATTTGCACATAAGGCCAGTAGTGAGTGCTTCATTTGCATTTGGATTGAACGATGAGTTTGACTGCGTGTGTGAGCGGGTGCATTGTTTATGTATTCGTTAGCCAAAGGATAACCAAGAAATGAACATTGATATGTTAAATCTTCGCAATTGATAGATTCATTCCATTGTCGATATCGTTGTTGTTGTTATAGCTGCTGTTGGTGCATGTGTAAAGAATGAGAACAAAATACAAACGAAAATATTGACATTTCTGTGAAACGAATGAAAGCTAACCGTATATATGAGCATAACACACACAATGCTGATTATCAGTGTGAATGCCATTACTTGCGCATTTGCAGCAGTAGATCAGTCATTCTAATATTTGTCATTTTCTCCATATATACAGCACGTTGAATCACTGATCGACTGACTGATTGACGGACTAACTGACTAACTGACCAAACTGACTGATCGAGCGTTTTAGAAGTCAATAAAAACTATGGAAATATCAAAAATTAAACAAAGAAAAAAAAACCGAATTAAAGGATCGCGCAGACAAGTTTATGCCGTAAGCATTTCGTAAAACATTTGAGCAATAAAAAAATAAAAAGTAAAACTTTGTGTAGAAAAATACGTTTTTTATTTACGACTTTGCTTCACATTTTGTTCAAATGCTAGACAAATGGACAGCTAGACAGACAGAAGAATATTTAAACTTAAATATTGAGTCGATTGGTCTAATAAAAGGTGGGCCTAGCTCAAATTCTTAAGGGTGTGAAATTATATTTAAATATAATTAGCAAAGACACCAACCAAAATTTCTTTACAGAGCTCTGTTGAGCCCTGAACAGAATTGTATAAAACGGTGTCTCGGAGGGATTTAAGTCAAAATTCAGTTAAAATACAACTTTTGGAAAATTTTTTTACAAAATATAATAAACAAAACATGCATTTATGTAAATTAATTAACTTTTGAAATGTCAGTAGTTTTACACTATGTCATAACGGAGGTTGATAAAGCGAAAGTTTGCTTAGCTACTGTGGCAAACCATGTCCTGTGAAAAAATGAAACTAGCACAGCATGAATCCCCTATTAATAGCCTTTCCAACAATGTCCAGGTTATATTCAATTTTGCTCGGAGAATTTTTTTATGGGACTTTGAAAATTTCGTACTGATTTCAATAGGTAGCTTATTATTATCCGAGGACGGCATTCGCATAACAAAAAGTATGGGTAGCCTTCAGGTATTAGGAATTTATTCTTTTTGTCCTTAAGATGAAAAAAAAAGTGTAACACAAGTGACTTAATAGTCACTGCTGGGAATGAAATGTGAAGCGGGGCCATGAGAGTTAACGCCAAAGGCCACCATATCGAATGTTATTGCTAGGACAGCGTGTAAAATTTGAGGGTTTCGCGACTACTTGTTTTTTTGAAGATGACGCAACTAAATTCGTAAAAACGCCGTTTAGTTAGGGACACTGCTAATGGGAAATCGGGTATAAGATATAGTTGTTGGGTAAGGGAAAGACCGTATAGTATCTTTCCCAACGCCATAGCTAATTGGAGAAATAAATACTTTCTCATTTCTTAACTGAATGGAAAGTAATTGCCTGTGAAAAATAAGCCAAAATTTAAAAAAAAAATCCTTCAATTTACTGCATCACTTCAACTAATAATAACAACAATAAAAAACTTGGTGGCAAAATTTCATTGCTGTAGAATGTTGATTATTGAGCGAAACCGGTTGTAAGCAATTTGCGTGAAGTTGGATGTAAGAAGAAGCTAAGGATTTACGTACGTTACGAATGAGGTGTAAAAAGTTCAAAGAATTTCGTCGAATTTTTGCCTGCGAATTAACACGAAAGGACATCGTGCCTTAAGTAAAATGTTGAAAACGCGACCTTGGAAGGCGGGATAGATACCACACAAAAGCCCGTGATAAAGCCCGAACTGATGCCGTCTAAGGAATGCTTGTTGGGATTGGAAGCTACTCCAATGTGACCAAACGATTGCTTCCACTTTCTCCTATCAAGAATTTAAGTACGCGATTAAAGTGCGAAGTAAAGTTGCAGCATTCAGAATTGCTCAATAGGAAAGGCCTCGTTTTACATTGTCCTAAAATCAGACAAGAGAAATTTCTTGCGGCATCTTAATAATTACGAAAATTTAGAAGAAAGTTTTGTTCAATTGATCGCACAGTCTGATCCGCGCGAATACCGTTGGTTTCGGTCTCTATAGTCATCGTTTAAAGATGTAAAGTTGCGTCCCATTTTTTCACTCTAGAGACCGCAAATGGCACAATAGTTTTATAAGAACAATGTGAAAAGGCTTAGGGACTTCGTTTAAATAATAAAGGATGTGCGTTTGAATGTTTTGTGAAACAAAAAAATGCCACGAAATTTTTCTTTCCCTGATTGTAGGCAGCCGGGAAGGACAGAGAGAGAAAAGCAGAGTTTTGTTTTTTTGTTGCCCACTCAGCAAGAGTGAGCTATTGTGGTTCACCGTACAGTTTCTTTTTTATTGATGGCTTTTATATGCTAATAAGTTTTTTGCTTATATATTAGTTAGAGACCGTTTGAAGGATTAGTCTTCGTCTATTTGTTTGTCAGGGATTTTGTACGATTTTATTCAATTTTTTTTCTTCTTTTTTGTTGTTGTTGTTAATGAAATATAACAGCTTTAGGCTTTAGGTGAAATATTGTTCACAAATTCTGGGTTCCACTAAGCAACAATCAGCGTGAAAATGTGTGTTTTTTTTTCTTCCTTTTTGATAAATATAAAATTTAGTGATAGTTAAGCTTACAGGCATAGTATTGCATCTGTTCGCAGTTAGATAAAAATTTTGCAATTTTAAATTAACTTTACACTGAATAGTTTATATGGCAATGAGTTTGCTTCGTTAGGTGCGACTGCATTTTTCTTGTTTATTTCATATGTTTATGTTTTTGCTGAAAAGAGCGCACTGTGCCAGGCCAGCCATACAAAACAAAGAAAAAAGAATGTAAAACAATGTATGAAATACGAAAGCTTTATTAGCTTGAAGCAAATTGTCCACAGTCATAACGTACGTTTAAAATATGCAAACATTGATTATATTGTATGACCGATAAACTTAGTTTATTGGTTTATTCACACAAAAATAGATATAGGATTCGGTTTTGTTTTAAAGTTGAAAGTGCACAAGCAAAATGAACAAACGGACATGAATCAATTACTCTCTCGAATATTCGCAGAGTGGTCAAGCGGTTAAAACTTCTCTGCAGCAAAACAACAACAACAACAACAACAACAAAAACAACACAAACGAAGTCACTTAATTACTCCTAATCTGTAAAAGTGGTTTCAATCTGAAATCTTCAACCAAGCGACACTATTTAGTTAAACTATGTAATCGTAGTAGTTTATAAACTTTTTATTCTGCCAAAATAATTTTCGAGAATTAGTCAGCAAAAAAAAAGAAACGAAAAAAAAAGTGCAAATTTTCACATTCCCAAGAGATGATGCGAGCATAGTGAACGGTGTTGCTTTTTATTAAGGATCGTCGAACTCAACTGTGGATATGGAAGTTTTTATATGTCTAATTTTCAATCATTTGTCTTTCACAATCTACATACTTTATGGTATAAGCTTGTCCGTCCCTCTGTCCGTCATGTTTCTTTGTGTTAAACTTACAGGTCGCAAATTTTGAAATGTATTGAAGAAATTTGGCAGACCGACGAGTTTTGGCCTAATGGACGAACATAACTAGAAATGGTTAGGATCGCACCGCTTTTTCGACCGCTTCGCATTTAATATTTTAATTTGAAAAATTTTTATAAGAATAGTTGCAGGGTATTGTAGGTTGCTAAATGGTGGATCGTCTTATGCTATGGTGCTTCACTTGTTTTTCTGTAAAATTGACGAATAAGCTTGACAGCTCCTCAAGTTTTGATTTATGCTTAGTGCCACGCTATCTTAGGATACCAATAAGCTTGTGGACACTACATGCCTATGAAAAAGTAGCAATAGTTAAAAATTGAATCGTAACAAAGTGGTTTATTGCTCTAAAAATAAAACAAAAGCAGATGTCTTACCGTTTATGACGATCGCTACAATAAAGTAATCATTGTATGATTGTTCCCAAATCATCTACATTGCCTTTATGGATAATTTATGGTTCAAACGTATTTGCCGTAATGCGTACCCCAATGTCTTCGATATTGTGGAATTAAAGAAAACATGTCGTAATATTGGTCGATTATTTTTGAAAGATATCGTTTTTGGTTTACACCCTTATCCGCCAGTTGGACCAGCTTGATGCCGCACACATGTGCACCTTGCTGTGTACAACACATCTTCGTAGATCGTTTATGTATGGAATAGAATACGAGTGCCCCCGAAACTAATCCTTGGGGAACACCTCATGTTTGAGCATATGACAACTTGCGATCTGCAGACTAAGTAGGGGTACATAAGCTTCACAGCAACATGCTAGAAGTTGGGCATTCTTTCAAGCTTAGCGCAAAGAGTAGTACAATCAAGCGATATAACCACTTTTGAGAAGTCTAATAGGACGATGTCCTATTGTTCCTAACGTCCGTGCTTTGTATTGAACTGATCCACGTCCACATTTGACATAGGACATCAGGTTTTTACAAATCTGAAACCCATCTGATCTATTATTTTCCACATCTACTTGCTCCTAGACGCATTTCCCAATTTGCGTTGATAAACTTTCTTAACAGGTTATACTGTTCATGAAGCTCTACTAGTTTAAAACATTCCCAACCGCTATACACTCTACTCCGCTCTTCTATTACTTTTTTCAACCATGGATTGTCTTCTTTCATATTCTTACACCAGTTCACTGGCATGTACTGATAGAACAGAAACCTTAATGTGTCCTCGCAAAAGTCAAGTTAATGTTAATAAAGTCACAGTAAGTGGCGTTGGTGTTTGATCTGTTGACAGCGAATTCATAAGTTGTAAAGATGAGGTCATGCTTGGAAAACATGGGACCATACAATGGATTGTAAATCAAGATATTATCATGATTACATAAAATATAGAAATCCAGAAGTGTATTCACCGTTTGAGTAAAGTGGGTTCACGTGATTGTGTTGATAAGATATAAATTTAAGGCACACAAGTCATCAGTGAGTGAATTTTCGGATAATAGATTGCAATTGAGGTCACCGGAGCTAACTATGTCTGAGCAGCATGCCGGTAAATTTCAAATCTCAGACAGCAGCGAGCCACGGCCCAAATTACGATGCGGTCAATGAGCAGAACATGTTAAAATTTTTGTCGAAGGGCCATACGCTTCAAGAAGAATATCTGCTACTTGCAGATATATTTACAACGAATGTTACTTCTTACATAGATAGCTATTCCATGAGCATGCGTAATCCAGCCGCACGGTAGGTTTTATTTATTTATTATTCTGCCAAGTCAGGATGGAGTTTTCAAACCAGTATCTGAACTCTTCCAGCTGTTTACAAAGGCGTTGCGCATTAATGTGTACAGCCCCTCGACCATGTTCCCGTTTTGTTACAACACGTATCTCACTGTACGTGCTATGTTGGTCATTCAACCCTATTTTATTTTACTACGTGTTTCCATGGTTGCAAAGGGTTTGTAACGTTGCCATTACATACCTTTGTGGCTGAATTGTATTGATGCGTCCTTATATCTACAGGGTGATTTATTATTGTAAACGAAATTAAGAACAGATACAATAACCGATATAATGACCTAAGTGCTAATTATCAGATCTGTTTAACAAATGTAGCTTTATGGCGCATAAAGTGTCTATAGCATCAGATGTTTTACATACCACAGTGGAATAATAATCCCAGGTATTTAGGCAGTGGGGGGATGTGCTTAGGATTTCGTCGATAATGAAGCATTTTTCGCTGTCTAATCCAATTTGATTTAGTCGCGATTGAGATTTACGGTTTCATTTGAAATCCTTAACGCTACGCAGAAGGAAGTTCCGATCATAGGCTTCAGAAAACTTTATTATAATGCGCTCATCAAAAGTATTGCATTAAACTTGGGAATAGCAATTTTTGCAACTTCACAGCATTTGATTCAGATTCTCGTTTCCTTGGTAAGGTATCCCACGAACATTTCTCGCAATAGCCAAGTGCTTATGCTTCAGAATTCCAATCTCTTTGTTTATATGTATATATTAATGACGAAAAAGAGACTCGATATCTACAACCTGTTTATTAATGTTGTCCATTCCTTTCTGGATTTCACTGACATTTCTGACAATCCCTGTAATTTTTTTTTATTAAGCTCAGAGAGTATATTGGTTTCGCTCTCTTTTATTGCATTCAAAATAAGCTCTTCTTGTTCGGAGATCTCTCGGTTGTCTTGTTCTTTTTTTTTATATATATGTATATGTACATAAATACTTTATATATTTAAAAATATCCTCCAAAAATATATGTCACACCAAACAAACCAAAGAGCGTAGACGTAATTAACCGCGGTCCGTATAGCCTTCCATTACGAAAATTATTGTGTTCTTCCCGAATGGATTCGATGATGCGCTGCCGCCCACTACAATATTTTTACTTTTATTTACGTTTACTTTCTCAGTATTCTTAAAAATGAAGGTCAGACTTGTTATTGGTCTCATGGTAGGTGGCAATATATGAGATTTTTAATAGAATTTTACGTATCGTAGATGAGATACCATAGCGTGTATGTATATACATATTTAATAGGCGGGAATTTGTTGAGTGTAAGAGTTGCATGCCGCTTGTATAACGCATCATTTAATATTGTATTGACTTAACAGGCAAGAAAATTACACTCGATCGGTGACCGAATCTTTTATGACTAAAAAAAGGAGGAAAAGAATCAAGTTTTCGTACTCTTGAATATTCGATGGAGTTGCCCGATTTTTTTCATTTTCAAAATACAAGTGTTTTTCGTCCAGGCGCGTGCTTTGAAAGGTTTAAATCACTTTCACGCTAAGGGACAACTGCTTACCGCAGATACTACATAGTTGGGCAGACGGACGAACATATGGACATGCTTAGATGCATTCCAAACTTGAAACTTGCCGAAGATTTGTGTACTTTACGGGATATTTGAAGCTTGTTTCTGCTCGTTGAGTAGGCGTGTTTAATTTTTTTCTATTTCTTTAAAGGTACAGCTGATTCATTAATTGCTAAGCTGTTCGAAAGATCTTTGAGACTTGGAGCTGGATTTCCATCGCATAAATCTTGCAATTCTCTGCCTTCGAAATTTTTCAATCTTCCTCCTCTTTGTCATTGTCAATTAAACGGTTCAAATCAAAACCGAGAATTGGGATATGATTGAGCAGCATCACCACAAATTTCTAAAAGTGTTTGATGAACGTCGGCAGTAGGTTTCTTCTTCAAATAAACAACAAAAGTAATGAATGTCGAAAATGCAATTTTTAGCGTTCTATGACTAGCGTCTGTGTACACTGCATAACTCAATAATACTCAATGGAAAACTGTTATTGTACGTAGAGAAAGGTCAAACGAACCGAGTTTAACCATTGTGTAAATTGATCAAAATACATGCAATCAACTATTAACAATAATTTATCTCGGCAACGATATTTATATTGTGAGTAGAAAAAAAAAAAAAAAAAGTTAAGTGTACAAATAAGTGTCTTCCCCTGAAATTGGTAATTTCATAAAACGTACGTGAGACGTTCAATTTCCCCGATATTTCAAGTCTAAATAACTTAGATATTGATGTTCGAACGGTGTAAGTTCCCCTCGTTGGCAAGCCGGCATTTAGTATATATCAACGTTTAAAGAGATGGATTTCATTTATCGAACTACATTTTCCCTGCTAAAGCTACAGATACGATTAAGAGTTGGCTCGGAATGAAAATGCAGTAAATTTACGAAATAATTAGAAGGAGATTGGCTGGATTTTGAGCAAGAAATTTGTGAAAATCACGAAAATTCGTGCTTGTCCGTCTATCTACCGTCAAGAACAACCGGAAGTATAATATTCAGCTTAGGTTAGGACAGTTTGATCACACCCACGATATTTTCTCACGGGACCCTTCCGATTGCCACTCAACCAGATCGATGGAATCATATTTGTGATGTGTGAAAATGGGTCGATGGCTATTTCGCCTCCGAAGTGGCGAGTTTCTGCCGCTAGGAAATCTATAAGCGGGCCAATAAATGCCAATAGACTATGGATAACGACATGCGTACTCCGATTATTAAACTTGTTAGCAACTATATTTTAAGTACAGTGGAAGTTTAACAAAAGACGGAAAGAATTTATTTATACACCTATTAAAATACTAAATGGTGCCAAGACTGTTTATTGCATCGGACATTAATAAATTCCTGACCTATCCTGACATCAAATATCGTGTGTGCATGTAAATGAATACGTATTGTTTACTTGGTACGTGTGGTAGTAGCTTTTAATTCAGTTTTTCTGACGCTTGAAACCGCGAATACTTACTTGGTAGTCGCGATGATCCGCTATTCTGCTGCCCGGTGCGTAAGGGCGTATTTTTTAACAAGGTGTTGACTTTGCAAGCATTAGCATAGAAAACGCAGCAGATCAAATCGCAAAAATTGTTGTCAGAAATTAGAACAAGTGAAAAAACTATTGCTACTCCAATATATAGATGTATAGTGTCCCATCAGCTCAGAGTGACCATACCGGCGTGATCGGATGAGGATAGTCACACTTTTGGACCAATGGTGGAAGCAAAAATTGGTACACCTACGATTCCAAACTGGAAAATAGCAATATTTAGCTTTGATGTATGCGGGCCGAGTTTTCAAAAGGCCATACCACGGGGACACACATCCTCCATATTCCCAGCAGAAGTGTAAGCCATCTCTGCGTGTGCCATCGAATACCTGAGAAGGCAAAGCAGGAGAGAGCTGATTTGCGTTTACTCCGACAGACTAGCCGTCCTAAAGAAACTGAAAGGCCAAACAATCATATCTAGAACTTGAATGAACTGGGGAAGCTGGCCGTCCGAGCATTAACAGTAATGAAAGAGCTGATTGTCTAGCTACCGAGGGAACGCGAGGGACAACGATAGGCCTTGAACGTTTCTATGGCACACCAAGAAACGATTAACAGTGTGGTATCGCAATGGCGTTGGAGGTAAAGCGCATGGCAAGCAACCCACGATTGGTCACCGACTTCTACGCGGGTTATAGTTCAAGCAGATTGCACCAAGGAACGAGCGAAATGTCCCATCGTATTTTATGTTTTTGCAAGGCCTTCTGCAGAAACAGACAAAGTGTTTGGCGAACACTTCATAAGACTCGGATAAAATTCGTAAGAATCCTACAACTGAAGGGTTAGGGGCGTAGGCGAATGTAATAGATCTTGTAAGTCGCGGTACGGATTACCCAAATAATAATAAAATATGGGTGTAAAATGTGCCTCGGCAAAGATTAGATAAAAATTCCATAAAGCCTCTTCACACTTTATAAATACACGTCGATAAAAGCACACAGCGATGTTAACGCTCTCAAAGAAAAGGTGAACGAGATTCTAGCAAAAGTAAAGTAAGGCGTTTTCATTTTAATGCGGGCATCAGGTCAAACATTCATCCTCAAAAACTTTTCATCGATTACACAATCTGATTAAACAAATCGATCGAATATCATCTAGTGAACCGTCTCGTGTTCGCCCCATTTCTAAAGACGCATTTATTAAGGCAACGAAAGACTCGGAAGACTGCGGGAAGGTACATATCTAGCGCAGTTTTTAAGATAATTGTCTGGTTTGTAAGTTTGGCTGTTTGGATAGAATATTGTCAGAATAGCGCAGGCTACGATCTGCTGTCTAGTAGCACGACTGGTTCCATTTCATCTACAATCGACGGATATAAACGTTCGACCTCGGAAACTTATATAAACAATCGAAGGATTTTTTCAAAAAGAAGAGTATGGCATACAGTGCCGACCATCCTCCGCGTCCTTCTCCGCCAGAGTGTGTAACGATTCGTCAGCAAAAAAAAAGAACCTGATTGGAAATGTTTAAATGCTTTGTCTCGTATACCGAGCCGAGCCGTGTATGCATAGTGACACATAATCAATGGTTTAATTTTTTTTAAGCCGGGCTTCACTTAAATGCCTAAATTTTTTCGGTCATATGGTAGGCAACTTAAAAAGGCAAATATATATACAGATACACATATACGTATATGTGCGTTATATAGCGTTCTCGGTATCTTCGAATTATTACCAGTGTGACGACACAATTAATATACCATTTTGCGAGCATGTTTTGAAGTGGAAAACATAAAAAACATAAGAAAGCTCGTAGAAAATATAAAAAACTATTTTATTTTTCACAACACTTTCTACACATGCTGCCATTTTTGTCAAATTTATTGAGTAAACTAACAACACGACAAACAATGTTTTCTTGTTCGTTTGCCAAACTAAGGCCTTCGCTGCAAACATCCATACATTGCCGCTATAACACCTACACACTACAACACATTTTCAAGTTTATTATGTCGTTTATTTTTTTATGTTCAAACAAAGCAAAACGGGAAAAAGATATATTTATATATAGAAAAAAGAAACTAGAAAATCTGTCGAAAGCATTTTTCAGCATCTTTACTTTCAATTGACTTTTTAAACTGTTGCCAAAAAATGTGTATATATATATATATATATATGTGTGCATATCTATATATATATATATACATATACATATACATATATATGCGAATTGTTTTTCTCCTTCAAGTTCTCTTAACAATTTTATGCCCATTTTATTACACATCCTGAGTATGTGAGAAATAAATTTTGATTCTTTGGTTTTTAAATAGCTTAAGATATTTCTTTAATCTGTGATTGTAGTAAAAAATCTCTTGACAATGCAGTTCAAATGGAATATATATAGGTTTTTTTATTAGTTAAAATGGGTTGGCGCGCATGGGTTACTCTACACAACAATCTTCTCTCACTTTAAATGATTTGCTTAGTTTGATGCGAAAATTATGCAAACTATTTTTTAAATTTCATATTTTCGTACTTGCATGTCTTTGCCTTTAGTTATTGCGAAAGTCATAACTACATTTATTATGTTTCCGCGTAATCGTCTACTAAAGCGTAATGAGTACAACCATAGATTTCTCATATTCTCTTTAATTCTTTTATTATAAATGTTTTATGTGTATTTGGTGTTGTGCCTATTATTGCAAACTGATATCATTGTGATAATCAAAGTTTCATCATTATGCAGTTTTACAGTGATAGATAAACGGTTTAGCTATACGATAATATATATAGTTGTACTTATTCCGTCCGTATATTACCGAGCTATTAAGATAGTATTTATATTTTTTAAAATGTTTTTTTCAATTTTACTTTACAACGCATAGGTGATCCAGGTAGATATGCATAGAACGTTTAGAATTCCAACAATATAATCAATGATCGAATAAATCGACATATGTCAAATAGATTTAGAATTTTGTATTTGATGTTTCATATGTCGACTTGAAGTGGGTACAAGAGGGTAGAAGGCATTCAACCTTGATTTCTTCACTTAATTGGAAATTACATTTTACAATAATGACGGACAGCCATATCGAAATACGTTTACAGTCGTTTCAACAGACATGAATATATTGTGTTTGCATGCTTGTATTGTGTCTGGCATCTGTTTTGCACACTTTTGGATGCCGAATAATGATTGAAAATTGATAATTCTTTTGTAGCTTGCTTACGGGTACAAAAATAGTGAATGCGTATGTAAAATTTAAACGAGAAATTCTCTCATTACATTCGCATTTACTCTGCATTTGATATTTACCTATAGCAATTAACATATATATGCATAGAAGTTTCGATATGTCCTTCATTACGACTGTGTCAGTAGAAATATGAAATTTTTTTGGTAATTTTTTTTTTTTTTTTTTGTTTTCATTAATAGTTGAACATAATTTCAAACCGATAGATAGTATGGGTCATAGATTACACGGCATTTTTTTTTTTTTTTTTTTTAACTGTTAAGCTCTATTTCCTTCAGTGATCGATTTGTCGGTAGATCAAATCCGTTTTCAAATTTAATCTGTCGAATTGAACGGTCGTTTCGTGAGTAGATCAAATCCACTTCCAAACTTAACCTATGAACCTGAACCAATAGTGATCGTTTTGTCGGCTAAAGCTAACCTATAAAACCGAATCGTTAATCCCTTCAATTAAGCCGCTATTGCATTTTTCAGAAAAGCCTTTCGGAATACCGACTAAATGTAGCTAAGTGGATTCAAGGTCTCTTCCATTTCTTTTTTTTTTCTTTTTAAAAGTATTGGAAATAGAATATTAAAAAGACATCAATCAAAAAACCTTCGATCTAACACAAGTACGGCAACATTGTCGACAAAGCCATGCTTTTCAGTTAGTCTGCCAATCTTCAAACGATACCTCGGAAAATTTCGTGAACATTGCGACCGTTAGTTCGCAAGTTACAGTTGTTTTAGTGACGCTATTTGTTTCTTTGTTCGTTTTGGACGTTGTGACGACTTTCGGCAGCTAATTGCCAGTTTGGAGTGTGGTGATGAATACCTGCATCATCCATTATCACATATCGCGTGAGAAAAGCCTTTCTACTTCGCTTAAATAGCGTCAACGAGCTCTCTAAACCATCAATACGTTCTTGATAATTTTTCGATCAGCGAACGGTGTGCAAGCCGACCAATTCTGGCCGGCACCATTTGGTTTCGCCATGTACATACATACGTACATTCTTTGTTTATTCAATGCATTAAAAATTTGTTAAAATTAATTTAAGCCCCGCTGTGTGCTTAATAATAAATTTTATTGAAAAACTAAGAAAAGTACAACTCTGTATACTACGGATTGAACGGAAATTCAATGGAATGCGAATGCAACGGTATTGGTAGCTCTTTGATTTAAATTTGTCGCTGGCTGCATGCTTACTTTACACAGTGTAGTAGATGGTTTACGAGTATATAAATCTCGCGTACGTCATTTCTTGTTCGGTTTTATTTTTATATTGTACAAGCAGGCGAATACATTGTCTTCTCATTTTGTTTAATCTCGAATTTTTATTCTCTTCCTATTTTTTGTTTTGCTTATTTTCTTTTGCTTGGAACGATCGACTTTTGTAAAAGTGTAAACGAAGATCTTATACGAGGATGACGTTTGCAGTTTGCCTTTTATTCACTTATACGAAAATCTACAAGAGATTTGATGCTTGGATTTATAGGTCTAACAATGTAAAACGTTCAACCCATAAGGCTTGGTTATCGGAGCGGCTCACAAACAATATTGGCTTAAGTACAGCGAAGGAGATTGGAGAAGATTTCAGTAACAAATCTTAAAGTGCGTACATTTTCATCAGTAAATTGTAGACTTTAACAATCGAATTAAGTGACGAAAAGCCAAAACTGTACAACATCACCTCAAAGGAGAGAAGACAAATATAATGGAAG
This sequence comes from Glossina morsitans morsitans, assembly GCA_001077435.1. Taxonomy (NCBI): domain Eukaryota; kingdom Metazoa; phylum Arthropoda; class Insecta; order Diptera; family Glossinidae; genus Glossina; species Glossina morsitans. The sequence continues at coordinate 30,013 of CCAG010001478.1, forward strand.
GCCGTTACTTGAAAAAGACCTCATTTGCAATATATTTTATATTTAGTCCCTTTTTAATAAAACTCTAAGACCGCAATTTCTATTCTTTTCGATAATAATCTAATAACATGTGCATACCCGCCTTCACGACTACTAACGTCACTTGAACGAGCAAAATCTGAACGATAGCTACTACCTTATTATTGTATCTTTTCGTAGAATGGGACTATTTTGCTTCTCATTATTGGCTCGCTTCCGTTGTTGTTGTCAGAGGCTCTCAATAGTTGAGAACCTTACTCTTATTTGATTCTGACAAATATGAACCATGGATTTGGCCCTAGCAATAGTTGACTTGCCTGGTCTGGTGTCTTGTGCTTGGGATAACCATAATGTGTGGCTTTTTCATTATGGTTCAGTTGCCAATGACTCTATTTTAATTATAAAACTGGACGCATTGCAAGCTCCAACACGCTATATATAGTATATAGATTTTATACGAATAAAGAGATTACGTTGACATGGAGATGCCACAGTTACGTTTAAAATGATGTGGTCACACATTTTGGTGCAAATTTAAGCAGTAAATATTTATTATATGGAACTCGCAATAATGCTTATGCATGCGTAAAGCTACTTTCACATATGTTTTCACCTATATGTTTTCTACCTATATATATATATATATATATATATATATATATATATATATATATATATATATATATATATGTACAAAAAAATAATAATACATAAATATAACATGTAAATAGACGTACATATATGTATGCATATACAGTAGACGACTCTATCACACGGTAGTTTCGTTTCTTGTTATATAAATTCGCATTGTACGAGTCACTTACATATAATACAAATACAATCTTTATGGCCGTTAAATAACATATGTGTTGGCTTAACAAGATATGTACAAGAATATATCAACACATACTTTTTACCTTTTCTTTTACGGACTTAATCGTTCCTCGGAGCTAAAACGTAATAAAAACATTTGTCCCACTCTTTTACCGCATTATACGAACGCGGTCACAATTCTTTTGCCGTATTGTACGCATCCATCTTATATAAACAAACGTTATATAGGCGTTTGTATACATATATAAATATATAAATAAAGGCACATAATATATATGGATCTGAATATACGTATATATATGTTGCTTTCTATATAAGCTAAAATTTCTGAAAACAGCTTTTGACTAATTGAATGCCAATCCATAACGTAGCAAAAGCGAAATCAAGACAAGTAGGAAAAGTAGGTCGTGACCGAATCTTTTCTACTCATCACTGTGATCCTAAGACAAATGAAAGGAACTACATTTTCATATTCTGTAATATTGGATGGGCACGATCGACTTTTTTCCTTTTTACAGAATAAAAGCGGAAATTGGGAATTGATAGGGGAATGTCTACCACAGATATTACACAGTTCAGGCAGACGGATATGTTTAGGAGCATGCCAAACTTGAAATTGGCCAAGAATTTGTTTACTTTACGGGGTATTTGAAGCGTGTTTCTGCTTGTAGGTGTGTTCGATATTTTCCATTTTTTTGCGGGTACTACAGCATCACCCATAGAAATTTTTATAAATTTATCTGCTATAAGTTATGAGTAATGAGCAAAAAACTATGCATTTTATGCTTTTTAAAAAATAAAAATGTTCTCAGTTTATGGGGTGCTGTGGGCATGCCCTTTAACCGGTCTGGCACATTTTCAATGCTAACCTGTGTACAAGAACCGAATAAAATATATTTTATACATGATGCGGTTTACAATATCGATCTATTCGCGATTCAAATTCCCTATGATTAATTTGGTGACAAATAGTTTTCATTATAAACTATTAAAAATTAGATCTTTTTGGGATATAAAGTGTTGTTTTTCCTTTTCTTTAGAATTCTTATATGGACTGGGAATTAAAAACAGACCTATGTTCGGTAAGGTGAATATTTGCGTCAAATTATTATTATGAACGTATTTTCAAAATGAGGCATTGGAAATTATTCTTTTCTATTATATAAAAATTCCGAATCCGTAGAATCGGGTTCAAAATATTACAACACACCATCAAAAGTTTTCATCCCAATTTAGAATGTCGAATTATCATTACTAAGCGATATTTGTCGCGAAACGCGAAAAATTGGCAATAATTTTTCGTATTACAACTTGGCAACAACAAAGTAAGGCCGAAAAAGTAGTCCGCCCTGAACTATTTGCACCAAATTTCAATGAAATGTCTCGAAAATAGCCGCCTGTTGGTTGAATGTAAGAGCACATGGGCAGACAAGCTTAGATCGGTCGGTATAATGATGGGGGTGTCTATCTCAACTCCTTCTGTGTGTTACAACCGTCCGCTCAAATTTAACATACCTTGCACCACTGATGAATACATATTTGGTTTTTTGAAATCGCTTTATTTCAAAACTGCGCTATAATATTCGCAAGTTTTGCGTCGTGCTGTGTTGTATTGATACCGTGCATGACAAGTATC
>CCAG010001479.1:0-44190 GCA_001077435.1 Glossina morsitans morsitans
AAAAAAAAAAAAAAAAAAAAAAAAAAAAAAAAAAAAAAAACAAAAAAAAAAAAAGATGCAAACACAAGCGATGCGAAAGAAAAAGAGAACAAATCCTCTAAATGGAAGATATTTACTTATAAATTGATAACAATTTTCTAGCAAAAATCAATGTCATTCTTTGCGAATTTGTAAAACTTACACAATTGTTGATATTTATTTTGCAGTAAAATTTTATTATTACGCAGGGCCGTCTAAAAGTGCATTGTCATATTTGCTACTTTGTTATGTTTGCAACAAAGAAAAACAAATATAAATAAATACAAGATGACAATTATGCTTTTGCTTTGGACCGTTCACTTTTACCATCTCTTTGTTCGATTAAAGGGAAATTTCAGTCACGTCTATCCTTCTTTAGTCTTCTTTATTCTAATAGCCAATCGAAATAATGAGTATTGCAGCAAATTGGCATAAGGCGATCTCAAGTCGAAAGTATTTTGTTATTTATTTATTTATTCCTTGGTTTCAATTCAGCACAAAAAACTAAGAAGATTCTGTTGTCAAGAATGTAGATGCAAATCGCTAACTGCATTAGTAATCATAATAAAAGGCTTAAATATACGGTAATAGTATCAGGAGAACGAAGGAAACAGACCAGAGTTGCTAATACTCATTCCATTCAGAGATAAACAACGTTAAGAAGGATGTGGCTGGAAGACCAGTTGACCCGAACTGGTCTTTGCATGGCAACTAAAATTGAATCTTTTTGCGTTTTGTTAACTCTTAACCCGAATATTAACTAATTATAATACTTGGGTATGACAGGGGGAACGTGCACGTGCATTATATAACCAATTTTTTTATGATACGAGTGAAGTCTGCTAGCAGTTGACGATAATGAACGTCGTTCGAGTTTTTAAATAAAACCCACAGTGAGTTAAACATTTCAGAATTACATCTACATTGAGAAAGTTTTTCTTAGTGCACGTGTAAGAGCATTAAAATCAACTTCTATTGACAAAGTCGGCGAATCAATAGTGCCAGCTGTACTAAGAAACAAATACTTAACAAGTGAATCAATTATCTCATAAATTGTTTTGAACAATTTTTCATATGACATCTGGATGGACTTGAGTTTACACAGTAGCTCCACGCACACTTCTTCTAACATCAAACAAAAATTTTTGCCTCTCAATCAAAATGGAAATGTATGATAAATAGATGAAGCTTTTCTTCCGATTCGGAAGTCTCTGGAGAATGCTTCAGAGCTTACCTCTCCCTATATATTTAATATATTTGTAATATATTTTTAACGATCTGCACATACGCAACGCATTCGAAGAGAAACCATGAAATTCTATTCTATTCTTTGAATTAGTGTTAAAAGTGTTGAAAAAAAAAAAATCATTCAACTGCCGATGTTTTTTTAAAGCAAAGGAATCAAAGCGTTGCTAAAAAATGAAAAACAAAATGAAAAGAATATAATAATGAGCAAATGAATGGATGTCACGAGTGGTGTGATATTCAAAGCCGAATATAATTCCACCGAAGCTATTCTAAAAATGTTTTTTAAAATAAAAGTTCGTCCAATCAAAAACTTACATCGCGAGAGTGTTCGTGTATTAACGCAGCTTTGTTTAATTTACTTATGTTATTTGTTTTGTGGAAAAAGAAATCGTAGTTATTAGGTTTTCATATTTATGATTTGTTTTACTCTCGCTCTCTCTCTCTCTCTCTCTCTCCTCTCTTCTAAGTTAAATTTAATATCTCAAAAATAAATTACATTAACATAACCTCAATGACATGTAACTTGTAAATATTCTATGGAATGTAATGTAAACATTTATTATTAACCTAAAGAACAAACACATAAACATAATATTTGTTACTTTGCTACGATGCTTATGCAATGTTTTAACCAACCAACCGACGAACCAACCATCTTTACATAAATTAATATTAATTTTTATTTTAATATTTCACATTATTCATGCTCAGTGATAGAAAAACTCACTGCGTGGCTAAACCGCAAAACTTTTACTACGAATAACGTCATTATCAGATACACAACATCACTTCATCGCTTTAGAAATTAATATAAAAACTAAAGCACTACCTACTATACTAACAATCCTTGTCTATACAGTTATGGTTTTATTTAAATTGGGTTTTTTAGTCAAATATTCAGTAAACACTAAAATTTATATAATTTTGCATTCTCCGGCTTGAAATTATACCATATGCAGGTAAAATTGTGGTTTCCGTGGTTAATATTGATTCATAAACATTTACTTCTAATATTTTTGAAATATTTTGAAAAACTATATAATAATTTGAACAATTTGAACTGTTCTCGACAGGGAAAGTGCCGCTTATTAACATAAGAGTTAAAAATTATTTTTCTCAATGAGTATAATAAATTTGAAATGATTTTATGCAAAATTTAATATAATCAACGTTTCATGAAATGTTTCGGTTTTTAGTTTTAAAAGGGGAAAAATCAAAAAATTATTATTATACACAGAATGTCGATCATTTTAAGTTGATATATATACCAACAGCAATAGAATCAAATATATCAACTTTCCGCTGTACTTGAAAAATTTTTGTAGTCATTGTATCATCTATCACTTGTGATACTAGGGTATATTAAATTTGTGCGAATGTATGCAACACTATTTTATTATTATATTGTTCAAATAAGATAGTGATTGTAAGCTTATCTGTCCGTCTGTCTGTCCGTCCGTTCGTTTTGTTTCCTTCTGTTCAACCTATAGATTGTAATTTTTGAGATATTGTGATGAGTTTTGGTACACTGACATGTTGTGGGCCAAAGATGCGCCCTATTGAAAATGGTTTGGATCGGACTACCTTTTCGAGCACTTCCCATATAATGTCTTATCTTCAAAAGTCAATATGTGGATAACAGTAAAACGATGTAGGGTATTTCATAGTCAGCACTTCAGCACTTATGTGCTGGATTCTATATTAGGACAGCATTTACAGAACTTTGCACTTTCACACGTTTGCGCTATTGAACGCAACAACTTTGAATCAAAATTAATGTTAAGGATTGTGTAAATGTCTGTCTACTTATGTTAGTTACAATTTAAAAGTTTTATGCCTATTGTTTTATTTTTAAAAATTAACAACTTTACTTGCGTTGAATTTCTACTTGAGCTTCACTTTAAGCTAAGAAAGTAGACGGATCAGATTCTGCCAATAATCAAATACATATTTCATTATCCATGAAGAGCCGAATGGTAGTCTTTCTAAACTTGACGATCGCGATCTAATATATTTATCGTAAATCGGTGCTATTTTCGACATTTCCTAAATCTAGAATAAATTGAATATTATTTATTTACTTATTTATCACGGTACTAAACTATAAGTAAGAGAATGATAGCGAGAGCGAAGTAACAGAATTTACTATAGATCGTAAAAGAATATACTACGACTAAGTAAATAAAGCATTCAGTGAATAGAAAGAAAAGAATACGTGCATTTCCATCAAGATGACAACCGCAATAAATACTAATTGACTTCATTCAGTCGAGCGATATTGTAAAGGTGTTGTTATAGATAAGTCTATTTAAAATTAAAGGAGTAGCCAGGATGCTAGCTGCGTATCGGGAGAACAGCAGCCATGATTGCGGACATAGTCGAACAAATAAAGATTAGTGTTAAATAACATACAAAGCAGTCGGAAAGTGTTCTGAAGCTGGTAGTTTGTACGGCAGCGAGACAAATAAATTGCTTCATAGTGTCTTGCAAATCTACCAAGTACTTTAAATGAGTAATTCTTTGCAGTAAAATCGAGGAACAATCAATCATACAATAAAGACAATCATCAGCAACATCTCAGGTGTGGGCCAATTAACCTATCTTCATAGAGCCGAAGCTCCAAGTTAGAATTCCACCATATAAGCCCCGTCGAGCAAAATGTATAGAAAGCTTCGTTGCGCCGTTTCGATTAATTGGATGGATATAACATCTATAACATGGTATCCAGACCACAAATGAATATTCAAAAATTTGTTGAACAATAGCAGTATATAACCTTTGGTTTGTTTGTTCTTTTATGGAAAGAAATCCAAGCTTCAAATATCGTGTTAAATGGTAAAGTTTGGTTTTGGCTTGGATACAAGCTTAACTTTATTGCGGATTCTGGAACAGAAAATTCTAATTTGTCTGAAACTATTTATTTACCATAAGTGTTCACACACCCAATGTCACAACGATAACAAAGGCGTAATAGCTGACTTCTTCCTTGTCTTCTGGAAACGTCGTGCCGTTTATCTATCTGCCACGATTATGTATCTGTAACGTACTAGATAATAATTTCTGTTATATTCTCACATCTGAAAATTACACTGGGGAGACAGTTGTGAAATTTTCAATACTTAAGTCGTTGATCACCAGATCATCATCATGTACGTATCGGATCGCACGTGTATTGATCATCACAAGCCATATCTTGAAAAAAAGTAAAAGAGTTTTTTGCTCCAAGTAATAGTTCTTGCTACCTCCATATCGGGTAGACTCATCGAATTTAAGTATTTTCAAATGATCGATTTTTATTTTTTTCAAAAATGCTTTCGAGAATTGCAAGCATTGTCGAGCAAGCATTTCAAGTGTGCTGGCTGTTAAGCAACATTAGCTTATATTAGTCGTTAGAGCTTTGGGATGTGACGTAGAAAGGCATGGTTATCTCATAACAGATTCTCATGCTGCGACAAAGTAGATATTTTACATATTCCCCGAATCGCATTTATGGGTCCTACAGACGTCTTGATAGTTGATTTAAACGTTGCACTTTAAGAATAGCTTTTAAGGCTGCCTTACGTTATTATCATTTTATGGAACTATAAGTACAATCTAGATTTTTCTCTACACGGATTGAGGGCATTTTTACCCAGAACTTGATGCTTACGAATCGGTTTTTGTAGAAAAACTGTGTCCGCTTTCAAGTTGGCTGCGCCAAAGGAACAGTTCCGGTACAATTTTAAACTTTATTGTAAACTTTTGCAATACAAAGAAAGTTTATTACATTCAAACAAAATGACTGATTGATGGACAGACATGGTTGCATTAGGTGTACAAACAATTTCTCTAGATTTTCTTAATAAAATTTAAGTTTAATCAAAAAGTTCTTTAATAATTGAAATATGCACCACCACTATCTATCTATGCCCTTTTGCCACTTATCATGGCTTTGAGGTGGAGTAGTTATCGACCCATTTTTTGAACTGCTGATCAGCAAAATATAATTGCACCGATCTGAATCACTGCTGAGCAGAAGGAGAAAGGTGTAGAGAGTAATCGCGCAATGAGGAGAAGTTCCCAGCCCAGGGTGAAGATCACTTGCTGGGTTGCTTTTTTGTTGGACACGGACTGATGTATATGAACGTTCACTGTTCTCGTTCATCGTGCTTACTGCTTCATAACTTGCCCCATTTTTATCCGAAGTCAACCGAATGATGCCCGTAGCTTCAACTGCATTTTGTTTCGAATTCAAGACAGAATAAAATACTGGGTCGTCAATGACATCTGTCTCTTTATATTGCGATATCTATCGAACGACAGCTCGTAAACAACTGAAATTTATACCATGTCAAGGTAGATTTTATAAATAAATCCATTTCAGCGCGGACCATTTACTTGTATGTCGAATCGTAATACGATTATATTTCGCGAGATCTGGGAGTAAATAATTCTAAGTAGTGTAAACAGGTTGACTAATTGAGTGTTGTAGTACATATAAGCCTTCCATCAAACGTTTGTCATAATTTATATTCAATACGATAGTGGAGATAGTTAAAGTTATTACAGAAGAAAGGTAACATTAATATATATGTGCATCTGGCGATGGGTTGCTGGCGGCAGCTTCAATAAATTTAATAATACTTCTTTTTTTGCGAATCGCTTACATCACCTTATAAATACCAACGCGAAAGCTACGTATTGCTCCATAATATTGATAATCTCCGTTATTCTCCTTCTTGCTGTTATCTCGTAACTCTAAAACCATTTATAGGTTAAGTTTAAAAGCTCGACAATCCGATTGATTTAGTGATATTGTTGTCTCTGCTTTTTATTAAAAAAAAGGCAAAAAAGAGAAAAAAAAGATGTTCTTTTTTCTTTTTCTCATGTTCTTTTTTAATTTTCTTCTTTTTTTTTTTTACAATCAATAGTTTTTAACCAGACTGTTTATCTCGCACTTTATGTATGCATTGCTATGTAAATGTACACGTGTATGCATGTGTTTATATAAAATTGAATATATGTGCGACATCTTGTGTATTTTATATAACATCTGAAGAATCGTAAAAATGTTTTTACAACACATCGAGTATCGTAAAACACAAGAATTTATGAGCATCAAAAACGCTCTCAACATCTAGACGCACAGCTATTATGCATACATATGTATGTACTTTACGTGGCTAACACATGTGCACATACAATAACAAATACACATACACATACAAATGCACACATACACATTTATACTTGCATTTCTGTTAATATGGATGTAAGTGATGAGTTCACAAAGTTGAATGCCATAAAAACGTAGTAGTGGCCAACAACCACAGGATTCTCAATGCTTTAACTTTCCTAACAAATTCTCAGCAACAACAGCAACAATAACTACAACAATGACGACTTTATTTTTTCCGTAATGATAATGATAGTCTTACTTACTGAGTTCCAATTTTGTTTGCTTTTGCTAGATATTTTAAAGTGAACATGTGCTGTTTTTGGTTGGTTTTACCTCGGTTTACGTTGGTCTGAGGTGAAAAAACAAAAAGAACAGACAAAAAAAAAAAAATAAAAGACAGGAAAAGTAAACACGACTATATATCCCTTAGACAAGGTGCGGATTAAATTTAAATGTATGTAAGGGTAGCATTTAACGAAATTTAAAAACACTTGAACCTCATAAATTAGATGCTAACCTATCTACTCATATACAGCGGGAGAACAAAAAAAAAAAAATATAACTTAAAAACCAATGTGTACGCACACAGTAACTCTAACGCTAAAGCGGTAATGGCTACGCAACTGCTGGCATGCTCAAGTTAGACAGCAAAAGTGGGTAAGAATGCTGGCGCAGAATTCTCCCATGAATTATAGATGTGCGGCGTTTGTGCTCGTTTTTTTTTTTTTTTTTTTTTCTGGGAGTTTTGCACCAAATGGCTGCTTGCCAGTAGCCTGTGCAGGTGTTAGCAGAAACAGCTTAGGTACTAAAGACTTTGCAAAGTGTTTAAATACTGTGCTGCTCAAAAAGGTGAACACATGAAAAAAGCGTTAAAGGAAAGCTGTACTTTCTCGGTTCCTATGCACTTTTAAAATAGAAACGTTTACTCGTCTTGAATCAAAATCGGAAAAAGCTATCAATTAAATCAAAAAAACTGTTTGAAACTGCCGTTTCACTTATATAGTCCACGGTCCTTTTGCTTATAGCAGTTCAAAGACTGTGCATGCTTTAGGATATGTGTAGCTTTTATCGGACAATCGTAAATCAAAAACTAGAAATTTTAAAAATACATGAGGACATCTCTTGACTCTTAATAGAACTCATTTTTCTGGAGAGCTTTGCTTTCTTTCCTCATCATCATTTCGTCGATGCGTTCGATAACGTTCCCCAGCAGAATAAAAGGTTCTTCATTAATTGCGATACTCTTTAGAATAGTAATGTCCAGTTTCCCATATACTGTTTGATATGCTTTCAGGTGTGAAAATATCTTGTACAGTTTGCCGTTTCACAATTCCTGAATCTTCACCAATGATGAAAAAACCTAATTAATTAAGCTCATTAGTGGGTGCTCATCGTCATCATCTAAAGTAAAGGCCAGTCTTCGGTTGATAAACCACAAGCTTTGGAACACTCGTTAGACTATAGCAGATATAACTCAACTACTATCGAACAGAACAGTGGTTAACGGTTGCAGCCATCGTGTATGTCGGTGTGTTCAAAATCGTGATGGACATTTGAACGGTACTCGGTGCTCGGGACATAACTGCAAATGTTTAACCTTTAAAATAAAACATAATTTACTTAAGGATGCGAAGTTATATTTAAATATACGTATAAACGTAAACACAAACCAAAAAATTTGTACAGACCTCCGTTAGCCATTAACAGAATTCCGTTAAACGAAATCTGCGAAGGGTTTAAATGAGAAGATAGTTAAAATGGAATTTTACATGTCTTTATGTTATTTATTTAAAACTCGGTATAAAAAGGTTTTACACTATGCGAATAATGAGGTTGAAAAAGCGAAAGTTTGCTTAGCCAGTGTGGCGAGAACATGCCCTGCGAAAAAATGAAACTATTACGGCGCGAGTCCTCTATCAATACTAATGTCAAATGCAAAAAGTAAAGTATATAAATTCTAGGTCAGTTTCAAATTTGAATGCACAGAAACATGTGCGTCTGTTCGTCTGTCCAACTGTCGGTCTGCAACTGCTTAGTACCTGTGCAAATTTGCGAAAGAAATTGGTGGTGACTTAAACTTTTTCAAGGACACGCCTATGCGACAAGAAATTTTACTTTTCCAATAGAAAAAATCAGCCGCGCCCACTCCGTACTATAGAGCATGGAAATTTAGTTCTTTCATTTTTTTTGTCTTTTTAGGATAACGGTGATCGGTCGAATATGGGATATTTAAAATTTTCTCCTTGATATCCAACATAGCCCACGGTGGGCTAATTATTAAATGGAATTAATTAATATTCCGTGAAAATGTCTCCCAAACTTTGTGCTGGATTGGCCGGTTTGGTATAATATCGTAACAGGCTAAGAGAACTAGATTAGCTTTTAGAGGATAACAATTTTTTAGTTAAAAGAGCAAATCTTGCTCAATTCTTTATGTTTTTAACTTTGTCCACTTATTTTTTGAACCCCTCTTTCTCCTTGAAAACCGTCTTACGAAAACTAAAGCAAAAAACTTGAATTTTTAACATTAGAAGATTAAAATTGGTCCATAATAATAGTTTGGTGTACCGATTAATCATAGCAAATATAGCCTTAGTGTACTTAGTGCAGGTTCGCTCCGATGTAAGGGGCTTCAAGTATGTTTTTATATAAAAACAAGGTATAATTTTTCATATTTCATCGTCGAAAATAAAAGAAAACTTGTGGCGTAGAGTATTTAATGTTCGCCTTTGCTCGACTGCAACGGTTTTTACTTGTTATTTGTAAAAAAACTAAATAAAGTGATCGTGTGACGGACAATTTTACTATTAAAAAAGTCTTGTAACCTTCAAATCAACGGTATTCGTATGGTGTCCAGTCGCCAATTTGGAACGAATTAATTATGCATCGAAATGCTCTTGCAAATTTAATCAAAGATATAGGAGGCATTGTAGTGACGTCATAAAATAATAAATGCAAACAAAATTAAATGAGAAGTTGCCGACCTCTGACTGAGGTCAATTTCAAAAGTTAAACGAAAAAACGAAAAAAATTATAATCTATCTTGCATCGCCTTGCACATTGTACTTACACCGCTATGTGTAAAAATAAATAAGACTTTCTTGCCAAATCCGTTCAATTACTTTGACATTCGCTCATCGTTAGTTTGAAAAAAACAATAAACTTCTCTTCTAAAAACTCGCAGTTTTCACTTCAAAAACTTGCAATGTCTTCACTGCAAAAAACTTTTTCGAAATATTTGAAATATCTTCTTCTTCTTCTTCTTCTGCTTCTTCTTGTCTTTTGGAATATTAGACATTTGATTGACCAATGTGGTGAAATGCGGCAGTAGTTAGACAACCAGTCATCTAAATCTCGTAAAATTTTGTGTACAAAGTCTTACTCTCTTGTCGGTGGAAGGGAGTTTTGCATGTTACTCGCATATGCGATAGAAATGAAATTTGCATGGGTAGTGGTTATTAAACACTCCGAGTCTGTGTCATTCGTATAAATACGTGTGTTGTATGAGTGCAACCATGGACTTACTTATACATATAAACGAACACGTACATCTATATATGGATACCAACAACGAAATGTAACTTTCGTTTCTGTTTAAATGGCCAATTTTATGAGGAATAACTGACGACAGTTACATGCATAAAACATTTGTTGATAACTGGAACGTTATTGATAACATGTGAGATTGCAAGGGATTTTAAATTAAACAGCAACAGTAGCAGCTATAATAACAACAACTAAAGCAACAACTAGTGTATGAATTTTAAGCCAAGCCAAAGTGTAATAATCTACTGGTTGGTTTATTTTGGGGTTAAAAGCTTTCGCCTGTAATAGTGTATGTAAGTATGTATGTATTAATGCATGTATATATATGGTTGCGTATATGTATATGCATGTGTGTAGCTGAGTCTGTATGTCAACGCGTGAACAGATAGAGTGCATGTGCGTAAATGTTTTTCGTGTGTGCTAAGTGAACATAATGCACATATGTATGTGTGTAAGCTGTTGTTTAAGTGCTGACGTTGGTATGTATTTAAGGTTTTTTCTGTTTGTCTTGCACTATATGGGTTTTTGAGGGCAGTTTTATAAACATTGAAAATCATCATTATTGACATGAATAACAGCGACGACACATAGCAACAACAGGCATTGCCCACGTGCATACGCACATGCAGACACAGCCACAGGCACATGTACTCATAATAAAAATAAAATCATCAGAAAATTGTACGAATTGTACGGCTATAGTGTAGAGTTTTCAGTTTCATGAATCATCATCACTAGGGCCACCAAATAAGACCAAATACACACAAGTACCGACATCAACACATATACGCATCCAACATCCATGTACCCCATAATATAGACGGGGATGGAGAACAGAGAGATAGAGGGACAGAGGTAGGTAGTGGAAGATAGAGATAGAGAACAATAATGAGCGAGAGAAAGATAGACATAGCGTATAGTAGGCTCTCATAAAAATTTTCAATTAAATCTACTAAATACCAATAATGACCATAACAAATCCCTTAGGCATTATCTTGGGGACTACAATGCGGTTTATAACGCTAAATATTTTATATAAATTTCAGCTGAACAAGCACAAAATCAAAGATCAATTTTCTGATGAATTAATTAAAATATTTAACAACATTAAACAATTCCTTATGGTATTGTATTGTGCTTAGATAGAATGTTTGTGTTTTTTTTTTTTTTGCTTTTTTCATTTTACGCTTTCTCAATTCACTCATCAATTTCATTGCAATGAAAAGAACAATCGCAGAAAAAATAAGATTTTTTCTTTTTACATTTCGCATTCATTAAAAGCAAATTAAGTTACACACAATGACAACATGTCCTATAATTTGAAATATTGACATAAAAAGGTTCAGCAGCAAAGTTTGACAACTACATCATTATATGGGTTACAAATACATACAAATGTCAGTGTCTACGACAATAGATGTTTTTATTTACCGAAATATTTTTATTTATACGCTCGGTAGGAAAGCAGTCTCTCGTGTTTATATGTATTCTTTATATCCCCTATTCATATAGCAAGTGTAGCAAGCGCACTTGTTTCAAAAGCTATATAAAAATTTATTTTGTAAAATTGAAATTTTTATCTCATTTTTATTGTATCCTTTTTGTTTCTAGTAACATCATATGTTAGATTTGCCTTAAACTGCCGCCTTCCATTGCCTTTAGTCGACGCGAAATTCCGCCTGAGGTAAGACTTGCTCACCGAAAAATTTCTTTTTCTATGCATAATTCATATAATGCTCGCTTTTATTGACCTAACCAAACGGGATATTTTGCTGCATAAAGACGCAATAGTGTGAAGAATGCATTAGAGTAGATTTCCGCATAATGAACGTGTGGATTCACTTTTTGAGTCCACTTATTGGGAATATCGAACAATCAACATTGTTTTTGTTTTTTTTTTTTTTTGCCACATCCCGCAAATCTCTGCATATCTATATCTTATCATTATGGGATCATTCTATCATTCAATGCATATTTATATTTCACATCTCTTATGGTTCAGGATATATTTAACAATCAGAAGGTCTTAAGATAGATCGAACTTTGCTTGTACCGATCGCTTCAGAATCAGTGTCTCTGTCCGTCTGCCTTTCCAATGTTTGTCCATGTGTTCGTACTTAACAAACAAGTCTTAAATTTTCAAAGTACCCTAACGAAATCTGTTGCCCAGGACGAACGCTGTTGCAAGTGGGTTGGATCAGACAGGCCCCAGCTTCCCAGCCCCCAACCCCCCGCACCCTTGTTTTGTTAACAAAGTTTATTTATATAAAAAAGAAAAATTTCAATTTTTCTTAATTTTTCGATTCTCGCGATTAATAATATTTTTTATATATTGATGTGAAAAGTTATAACGGATGGGCCACTTCTTTGAACCTCCTCCTCCATTCCGACCGAAAGTAAATCTTTACAATACCTAAAAACGTGACAAAAGCAAGAGAGAGGCAGAGAGATCAACCGCAGCAAACTTGGACCACGTAAGCTTATTTACTGGATTCGACTTCGCGCATGGACTGATGAAAATTATGCTTTTACATAGCAGAAGCAAGATACAATTTTTGCATTATGCGAACAGGTGTAAGAAATTTATTGCTTGGTGTTATGTAACTATTTTATCTTTTTATTAAGTAATATAAAAATTGTTTATTTGTCGAAACTAATGGCACTGCCGTTACTTGAAATAATGGCGCATAAAGTTAATAATAAATGCACGCGAGTGGTGATAAAAGTTTGGTTAGTTTGTAAACACTATGAAAGCGTTCGTCGATTAAATATTAGACTCCCACAAGAAACCTGAAAAGAAACTTATAAGAGGATAAAGCTATAAATGCAAAAAAAGAAGTGAACTGAAATATGTTTGTTCCAAAAACAAAGACTTCCCATCCACCAACAAAAAAAAGAATCTATCTAGTTAAGTCAGTTAGCCGCTCGTATCCATTTTTAGTACAATGAAAAGTTGCAGTTTTTTATATATTGCGATAAGCACTGGCCATTTTTGGACTCCCTTTCTTATATAAAATTTCTGCGGCCATCGTTCTCGTAACAAAGGATAGACGAGCGAATGGCATCGATAGCCGTGCTGAATTCATTTACCGCTAGAGCACATAAACTACTGGAACTATGAAGAAGCGACTAACAGTTGGTCACCGTCCTCTATGGCCTCCACGGCTTTGCTGGCACATACGCACTCTTTTATCCAAAATTTCCATGACCCTTTTGCATAGACATGACTGAATTCCATTGACGCAACGCTGAATCTCTGACGTTGAAAAATATCAACTGCCAACTTGGTTTTTTTTTGTGTTTCTAACACTTAACGGCATAAATGTCGCCAGCTTTATATTTTTCTGATAATTGGGACATCGTATATAAAGAAAACTTCAATAGAAAGAGATTACTTACTGAAGGTAAGAAAGATTTTAATTGTGTTTCAAAACACTTCAAATTGTCATATTCTGTTTACCTAAATCATACTAAATCTAAACACGTTTTGGCCTTCTTAGCTTAGGTTTTCGTTAACCGTCTTTGAAAAGCTTGACCTTTTGCAACAATCCTTCCATGTGTTTGCGGTTGTTTCTTATAAGAGAAAGCAATGTGTGTTCTTATTATAGTTTTTTTTTTTTTTATCTTTGAACGAATTCTGGTATCCCAAGGGAGTACACACACAAAAAATATTCCAATATTAATTTCATTATAAGAGAAAATTCCTAATCCATGCAAACCACAAACAAAAAAAGTGCCTTCGAACTTGGGATGAATCTGTAATGTTCCTAGCAATTCAATCTATTATTCTTATACAGTTTCGTTTGAGTCATTGCACCCCAAATTGGAAGAGAGTTTATATATATAAAAATATATTCGTGCAACAATTATAGACTTAGGGTTAAAATAGATGCCCCATAAAAATTTCTGTTGAAATTTTTTGTTATCCCAATATTTAGTCCGTTTTAAACCTTGAAATTTTCTAAGTAGAAACAAGAGACAGAAAATGTATTCCTTATTACGTCTCCAAGTGAATTTCTAGATATATCAAGTGGCTTAGGCAAAATTCTCGATATATCTCTACTCACTAACGTTACATGCAATAATAAATCAACAAGAATATAGAGATGAAAACAAGAATGTTGTTGTATTATTCTCTATGTATGTAATGTAAGTAACTTTAGCAAAATAGTTTTTCACCCGTTCACCACTGCATTCCAGCATTGACATGAAGAGATATGTAAGTCATGAAGCTGAAGAAACGATTGATTGGTAGAAATATTTACAATAAAAATTTCAGTTCAGTTTTAATGTTTTAGCTTTACTATGCACATCAGGGTTTGCCAATGTTTCTTCGCAGATGAAATATAATATATATAGATATGTGGTTTAATTTCTAAATAAAAGACTTTTCGTCAAATTCTTGTTCGATTCTAGCTTGTCGGATATAAAAGTAAATTCATAGAAATTTCAGAGATGCATTCAAAAGTCAATAGCATATTGTAGCTACATCAGCTATTCATGGCAGAGTTGAAAAAGTATATCCTTCACCGACTTTCCGTCAAATGCAGGGTCCCGCACTAAAACGCGTGCAAGCCAAATTATTGCGTTGTAAATGAGAAGGTGTTTGTTACATCGGCTCGTTTCCATAAAGTTCTTTGTCACATTCAGGAAACTTTTATCGAAAGCCTTCAGTTGACAAAAGAAATTAATGATGGTTAGTAGTAGCGTTGCCAAGACTTAATTGGTGGTCAGCGAAATATATAATAACGGAAGATGCCATCTACAAGGATTGCACAGACATTCTAAAAGATACATCTGTAAGTGAAGTTTTACGACACGCTTGCCGATTGGGCCAATGGTTGGCTAGAGTGTGAATTATAACTAAAGAGAGTTCATAAAACAAGCTTTGTGACGAATTCAGTTTGCCATCTTCCCTGCGAATTTTCAAATCCTCTCTTACATCAATTCACCCCCTCTCACCCCTAGTGGGTTATTTTTCCGGTATGATTTGCAGAAAGCCATTATTCTGGAACCCTCTATGTTATTAAAAAGAGCCTTTTTTTCTTTTCCATTAACGGTTCTGGTAAAAAATGGATTTTTACGAAATCTGGACGGCACTGAGCTATAAATTGATTAACGAATATTCTTGCTCTTGTCTCATGCGATATGCGTCCCATATAGGTCTTCAGTTCTTGATTTATCTTTGCAGGAGGAAAAAAAACGCAAAAATGAATATTTTGCTTAGGTCGACTCTTTGATACTCCGGTGTAAGCATGTTTGCCGATGTATCGTACGGCGCATTTCAACCTTGGCTTTTGAGCTTCATTTTAACAAAACAAACCCGCGTTGAAAATCTCAGAAATCGACTATCATTCTAATAGTGAGCCATTATTTATATTTCCAGCCTAATAATGAAAAAACGGAACATGTCGCTAAAAATTGCTTTATTGCTTTTTTACGATTTATACACTTTTGCAATAGATTCGAATTTTTTGCCATAGCATTTTTTCCACTTCACTTACGATACCTTTAAGACGTGGTTTTTAAAGACATCAACTTCTTCTTTTGACGGCGAAAATCATTGTCGTCGAATCGAAACTATGCGGCAGATGATCCATTAATTTGATTTTTACAGTGTTTTTGAATGGTCGATTGTTAGAAGAGGTATGTGTGACAGCTTGGATTACGATGACGATATATGATCCTTTACTGCAGCCGTACACAGCGATTGCGAACCCCTGACATGCACTGTTGTTAATACAGTTACAAGTAATCGGAAACTAAAACACAATGAAAAAACCGGTGTGTGTATGTAACTAAACTAACAACAACAGTGTATGTTATCGGAAGAACAACAAAAATACGATATGAGTGAGAATATGTGTAGGCTCGTATTTATGTTATGTAGGTAGTGCTGTTTCCAAATACGGTTTATTTTACATATAAATATGCATCTGAAGCAATTGTTACTAAGTGTGTGTGCATTTGGTGAAAAAGTAAAAAAATTTATATCAAATTGCAGGAAAATTAATTTGCTTATTTGTTGCTGAGCGCTGAGATTTGAATATTATAATAGTCTTTATTAAATTTTTCGAATTTCGAAGAAAAACAAACGATTTGTTTTAATCCCAATCTTTTAATGCCCATAAATTTTTTTTTTTTAATTTTAATTATTTTTATACGAAAGAAACCTTGAAATTCCGAAAATATATATACAAGTGTTCCCGTATCTTGTGACTTGATTATAGTGCAAAATATATAACAGATCAAGGCAAATATGGCCCAAGTTGGCTCAAAAAATATAGCACTTGTATGAAAAGTGAGGTATGTTCCTAGCAATTACTTAACTCACTGTTAATACATCGTTAGTGTACATGAAGAGGACATTAGGACGAAAATCTCAAATTCCTTTTGCTCTCACACTTAAGTTAAGTTATTCTTACGTATCGTTAACTTTTTTTAACGTATCATACAAATAACTAAATACCGCAGGCTCATGGTCCTCATGGCCTTTCTGATACCCTACATAACTTATTGTACACCGAGAACACCGAGAAGGGCTTCAGATAGACCTAACATTTATTATACTATCCAGATTGCGTCATATGATGTTTTGAGCATCCTTACCGTATACGCGCTTTCATGAAAAGCACGCATTTACATGAAAATAATTCGTAATCTTTGGTGTATTATTAGGAAAACGAGTGAACGAGTGAACCGTACTTGACAAAGAGGTTTAGGGTATTTAAGATGAGGACTAATATGAAAAAAGGCACAGTTATAATATTCGAGGTCATGTCAATTGACTCCGAATCTGATTGCTAACCAATTGGCGACGTTAATGATGAGAAAGAAATTGCACTTCCTATTTTTTGTGGGTCCGATCGCCGCATGCGTAGCATCGTGCATCAGTAAACTTATATCCATGCTGATCGGTCGCTAGAAAATGATTACCGAAGACCGACGGACAGAAAGATTTGGATGTTTGCCGAATTGTCAATATACAATATCGACGTTAGTTACTGGAGTATGCAGAACCGATAGGTTAAGAGGCAAGGGCCATCCCATTTGGCAATGAGGCAAGTCGGTCAAAGGATAGGCCTATAGGGCAACATCAACTGGAAACATCTCTGTTTTCTGGTCTTCCTTTTTTTACACGACAAAAAATTTCCTCTCACATTGTACAAGAAAAATGCCAACCATTGACCACACCCACTCAGTGTCATAAGATATGAAAATGGAGTTTTTTCGTTTTCTTTTGTTTTAGTTAGTTATCGAATATAATTTGAAAATTTTGATTTTCTTTCGTGTTTTCTAAATAATTGATTATTGGGCGGCGAATAAACAAATCGAGCAGGAATACTTTTCCAAAAACCAAAAGTGATTGACTTGCAAAAATTAACTACTGAGTAGACAAAGTGAAATCACTGTCGTCGCTATTGTCGCAAAACGCTGCATTTTGTTAATAATTGTTTTGCACTAAAGGACAAAAATTGTAAATTCAAACGGGCATCACCTAATTATCATAATGGTAGGTAGTAATAATGATTGCAATCTAAGCGATTCGACAAATTGCAGTTGGAGTTGTTAATTTGGTTGCTATCGATTGAGTTTCAGTTCAATCCACGGTCCTACGGAGCTGTGCAATGCCAAGCAAATTCTTCGTAAATTGAAATTTTGCATTTTTCTTTATCGTACTGAAAGGTACGGCATAACTGTAATAATAATAATAATAACAGCATACTTTATAAAGGAAATAATTCTTGTTTTAATAGAATTGTGAATGCCATGCCCTCATACCATCATCATGCATTATTAAACATATTTGTATGCTGATTTGTTTAACAAATTCCTTTGCTTAGTTGTAGATGAAAACGTCAGCTAACTTTTGGACAGACTTCAGACAATTGCGTACATATTTTGTTGAGTGAGATCTTCGGCAATGTTGAGCTTCTGCAAATACAGTGAGCAGAATGTAAAGTTTGTTGAAATTTTTTTTTTTTTTTTTTTGTTAAGAAGTGATTGGAAAAAAATAAAAAAAAATAAAATACTGATTAAAAAGTCAATATTTATTATCATTAAGACATTTTACAATAGTGATGATTATAGGTGCGTTCTCTATTTGTGTGAAGCAAAGAGGAATTTTTATGTTTTTTTCTTTCTTTCTTGGTTTTCTTGTTAAAAAACGTCATAATAACGAAGACGTCATCACTTTCAGTCACACAAAAATCTGAGTAGACATGCAGAAAAATATAAAAGAAAAAGTATTATATACCGACTTGCTCATCAATAATAACAAACAATGATGATAACATGGAATTCAATCAGCATTTTAAGAATTTAGGGCATCTGGCTTAACAGAAACTCACAATATCCTAACACACAACGCATCGACTGCCGTGCAATGAAATGCAATGCTTTCCGATGAATGATGATAATATTGCTGGCAAACAATTCCCGGGGTAAGTTATGCAAGCAATAGCAAGTATTACATAGGAAGAATTTCTCCAATACAAACATGAAGGTGCTATACTGAGTACGTATTTGGCACAGAAGTATGAGTTATGTATGCATTCAGTTGCTATTATATGAAAGTGCGAGTTTCATTCTTACTCGGGTTGGTAATAATCATTAAAGGACAACTATAAGACCAACAAAACATTCATACATACACAGACATACAACCAATCATGCATGTAACTACAACAATTACAATAACGGCAACAATAATATTGGGTTAATGCATAATTATCAGGCGTTTCTTTGGCGTCCTATATTTTCATAAAAATCTACAATATTTTTTTATAAATTTATTAATGGAAATATCGTTCCATTTTTACGTTATAAAAATGCGTCTCGATAATCATACTCATATTCGTCATCATACTCATATTGTATCGTTTTGAGAAAGGATGGAAAACAGCGCAGTCATTTCGCGATCTCAGCGAACTTCTCGATGAGGGTACAATCAGCGACAGTCGATACAGAGTATGGTATGGCCGTTCAAATCAGGAAGAGGTCGACCTATGCATTTCGATGATCAGACTCGTTTGGTAGCCGTGGAAGCATGGACGAAAGCTTGACAATTCGAATGCTGGCCGACAACTTCAATGTGGACCATTCAACCGTCGTTCGTTGTCTCAAAATGCTTAGAAAGCAATGCAAATTGGCTGACAACAATAAAGCTGAACGTCTCCGAAGAAAAGCCATGTCGTTTTCCATGATTCCACGATAACGCGCATAATCTACATGTTATTGAATGCATCGCCAAAAAGGGCTGGAAACTGCTTCCACATCCGTTTTATTTTCTCATCACGGAAGCGCCTATTGACCACCATGTCAATTGGTCGCTGAAAAACTGGCAGGCAAACGAAATTTATGATGATTCCGATAATTTTGCCCGCAGATTTCATCGTCTTCCAAGCAAACGCGAAGAAGTTATGGAAGACTGCACTCCGTGACTGCTGAACATTTATATTTCCTTTTGCATAACAAATAGTGCTCAATAACGCTTGATAATTATGCACCAACCTATTAATAACTTTGTAGTGGTGGTGGTAGAAAGTAAAAACAAATCACGCTTTGATAAAACGTGTTGGAATTCATTACATTTTCTTTTTCAATTTTTTTTTTTTTTTAAATAGACAAAGATTTGTTGGTTATTATACTCTCGTAGATGCTGTTGCCTTTTGCTATTGTTATGGTTGTCATGACGTTATTATTGAACTAGTTAGAATGGCAGCCACTGTCAGTAAGTGTTAATGAAAAAGTTGATTTTATTGAAAGAAACTGCTGCCGAAGAGACGTCTATGTCTGCATTTTACACGCAGTACGTGACAAAGCACCTGAAAATGTAAAATTAATTAGTATTACAATTATTGGCAAAAGGACCTCTTTCGTACAATTATATCGTTGTTACTATTCCCATTGTTATTGTGTTATGTTTTGATACCATTTTCCAGGGTCATGCACAACAATCATATGAGCAATTATTCGAGAAGGTCAACACCTAAGCTTACCGCACAACATTCTCGCAAACGGTTAACGTAAAAAACAATTCTTATTTGCTTATTCTTGTTCAAAAATTTATTTGTTTGCTGCTCTATCTATATATATATATATACACACATCCCCACACACATATATATACGTAAAAAAGGAATGAATATTTTTACAAATTTTTTTGCGGAAAAATTGTTGCAATAATTCACTTTAAATACAATTTGCAACAGATATAAAAATTTTGATTAAATACAACGGAAGACTATATATACAGAGTCTTAGAAATTTTTAATAGCCATTTTTTAAATACCATTTGGTTTAGAAAATTTTATGGAAAAAATATCTAAAACTATTTCTGAAGGAATATTTGTCAAAGGAAAGCTCACAAGTTATTTAGGTATTTTCGTTTTATCATTTCCTTTGCGACGTTCAAAAGCAAGTAACAAGTTTTTAAGTCTGACCTGAGATTCTATGTCAATTTCGACGAATCGATATGATCGTTCGTTTATCCGAAATGTTTTTAGTTTAGATCCTTATGGACGCAATTCGATGGCATGGAACAGAAATTCGAAAAATATTAAAGACTTCCAAGTGCACTTGTTAGTGATTCAAAGGCTTTAGCGAATGTCGCTTTTGGATTCATCATCGAAATGCTTATCGGCACTACATAAGAATTTAAGAAAAATGTTGAATGTTTTTTTGTCTCACTACGAATATATGGTAAGTTTTCAAGCATTTAAAGAGACCTTGGCTTTTCGAGAAACAAATAATCATAAGATGCCCTTATGCTTGTACGGTAACGTATAACGTACGCATGTCAAGTTTTAATTTACTTTGACACCTTACACCTTACGGTTGTAACACCCAGAAGGACTTTATATAGACCAATTTCTCATCATACCTATCGATTCACAAAATGATTCTAAGTGAGTCTGTCCGTTTGTCCGTCCGCACGAAGGTTGTCCAATCTACAGGTCGCAACTTTCAAGACATATTGATATTATTTGATACATAGACGAACGGTACTGAAAATGGTACGGATCGGACTTCTTTTCGATCACGCCCTATTTTCATAAGTTAATATAAGGAGTAATATTGTAATTTTTAGAATGTCTCGGCAAAAATTACTCAGTAATAATATTTCGGCATTCTAAATGGGTGTAAAAACTTTCCCATTCTCCTGCGATATAACCGTCCCTGCAGAGACAGAACCTTCATATTGTAACAAGGCCTATTTTCAATATTTCTTGATGAAAATTCGTTAACAATAATAATTCGATATACCAATTAACCTTACTGAATGTGGACCTCACAGGTGTATTTTTTGGATCTCGATTCGAGGCTTTGTATACCAAAAAATTTAGTTTATAATATTGTATGAAGAACAATGGTTCCTAGTAACTCAATCATAGGGAATTTGAATCACACAGATCTATCCTTTAGACCGCACCATTCCTCATAGGAGCTGTCAATAAACCACACCGTTCTATGGCGCCAAAGACTAATTTTTGCTTTTTTTGAGGCGGAAGAAATTAGAAAGTAATAAGATCTTTGAGAAGTAAATTAAGTTTGCTAAATTTAGACCACGTTGATCTTTGAATATCCTCCAATATGAAGCCTGAAGCATGAAAATGATCCGTGTACATAAAAATAATGTATAACTTTTGGTGTATTATTAAGCAGCCGATGTGATATGGGGTATCTATGGGTCGCCCTTGCCCGACTATAGTATTCTTGCTTGTTTTTACTTAATTTAATTATTAACTTTCAATTAAAATTGTAGGTTAGAAAAGGGTGGGTAATAATATTACCAAAGGCTTTTGAGTATCTTAAAAATTGCATACTTTTGTTAGTTATATAAGTTACAAAACTTCTAAATGAGATTAGGATTAAATTTGTTTTCTCAACATACTGAACCTTGGAGCTTTGGACCTTGAAGTTATTTTTTTTACTTTATTACATTATGTGCTTGCTTATGTACATAAACATATTGTATATTACATATTATTATACATATTTACATTGTTATATTTTATTAAGCCTACCAAAAAGTTCTGACCGTTTCAATTACAACGAGTTTCAACAAATATGCGCATATTTATTTGACGTATATTCGGCCTTCTCTTTTTATCACTGAATGTATGTAAGTACTGACGAAGCAAATGAACTAAAACGACTCATGTTGGTATTAAGCAAAACACGTTTCTGTACCTATGGTTACTGATAAACACATCCATTGCATTTTGCACGAATTCCAACAAAGGAGGAATGCTACAGAAGCATGTAGAAATTTATTGAAAGTGCTTGGTGAAGGTGCAGTTTCGGATAGAAAAATTTCAAATCGATGTCACCGACCTTTCTGACAAGCCACGCTCTGGGCGACTATCTTGTTGAAATTGATGTTACGTAAAATACCTTTTTCCGACTTTAGGTGTTTATCCGAATAATTCTGAGATTAAGTTCGTATCACTGAATTGTTCTACATTCCTTTCCTAGGAAATCGGATAGTTTTCATGCAGAATCGCTTTACAAAATATATTATTTTCGTAGCTTTTTGTTAGAAGACGATATTTTTCTCAAACGCAATTGTTGATTAATATATATATATACATATATATATATATATATATATATATATATATTTAATATGACCAATCACTCAGGATATATTCCTTACATTTGCAGGACGATAATGGCCAGAAAGAAATGCAGAAAGAGAAAGTAGAGAATAACTACAGCATAATGGCTGTAAGCCCAACCGACTGTAGGTACGACCAAGTATGGTTTCACTGGGTTGAGATCCAATTTTATTATTTAAACTTGAATTTTCCTATTTTCGTCGAAATGAGTGCGATTTCCTGCACCCATACTGGTATACCGAAAGAGCCCCCTTTTCCCTCGCTACTAGCAGCAAGCGATTATATATGACCTTCACCAAAAACTTTCCTATTGTATCTAACAGTCAAATAGGCCGGTACGAAGACAGTTGGTTCGGCGACCGGTTTCGGAAAGAACATTAACTTTTGTAATTTCCATTTATAGGGAAGCGTCCTCTCGTTTAGGCATTGTTGAAACGTTCTTATGACGATATCCGGCAGGAAATTTGGTATGTCATTCGGCCTTGGAGCTTTTCTATTCGCCACATTTTTGCTAGCCTTCAATGATTCTCCCACCGCGGTTACTGAAGCTGGATTCTCTTCCATGGTTTGGAAATCTACGAATGTATAGGGCGACCGTTGTGGGAAAAAGAAAGTTGACACAATTTATCGGAGAATGAAACACAAAAATTAAAGAAACGAAAGTAACAAAGAATTAATTTTAAAATTCAAGTTTTAAAATTTAAATATGATAAACACACATTTTTACACAAATATTGCACTTTTCTTAAGCTTTACTTCATTGGCAAGTTTTTCATTATCAAAAATTGCTGCATTTGGTACAAAGTAGTCCGCAAAAATAAACTTTTCCTCATCAGCCGCAAAGACTCGTAAATCGAAACAAATATATCCAAAAACTACTCACTTCAATCTAATGTAGGCTTTTGGTCTTCTGCTCATCAAATATTGAACAACTTTTTTAAAACTTACGTAAACTTTCCAACTAAAATATATTTCAAAAACTTAAAAGGCTTCTGGCGAAAGTGATTTTATTTCTTACAGCATTCAAGTTTTGCGTATTTTGTAACATAAAATTGACGTAATTACCGTCACCCTCCTTTTCCATATTAGCTCTTTTATTGGCACGTGAGGTGCTCGACTGGACCACACAATTGGAATAAGCACTGTGAAAAGACGAATGCAGTTTAAATTACAAATGCATAAAACAGTTTCAACTTCGATGACTTGTCGTGACTTGTCGAAAACGACGAATTGTTTATCACAAGAAAAAAATTATTTTGTTGTTGTTTTGGAGTACCTTACATCAGATTCCCCCCCAAAAAAAAAAATGTTATTTGGGATCACTGTGCACTTTGCCTTTGGTACAGGCAATTAAAATCAAATCTTCCTTCAAATTTGATTGAAATAAAAAAGGAAACTCGTTTAACGTTGTATGTGTGTTTTGAAGTATTTTACTATGAATAAAAGCAAAAGTACGTACAAAATTTCCAAATATTGCCCCACTATTTACTACCGATAATGCGAACCGCTCTGATGCTATACGTGAAGCGACGAAGGAAACGAAGACGAAGTATTCAAGATCTTAAAGTGCAGTTTCCACAGGTTATTTAGTTCTCAATTGAATGAAGTAAGCTTTTAAAAGTAAATCTTAAGCTAAAAACGAAAACATCACCGACGGTGTGTGAGTAAACAAGGTAAAAAGGAAACCAGGAGGAAAATTATATTCAGCCGCGACTGAATCTTTTATATCCACTACCGTTATCCCTTGTATATTATCGTGACGTTCGCGGTATTTAATTCGGAACTAACGCACTTAGCTTGTTGCATATTACTTCCCAAGTCCTTGTATTTGACATCCAGTTGCATATACAGCTAAGAACAAACATATTCTCCACCTTGCAGGGGTTCACCCTATTTATTTTAGAACTAACATATTTTTAGACGGGTAATATCTTTTTATGTGAGGAATGTACAGAATAATTTCCCACACTATGTCTTGTCTGTCTGTCTTCACAAAAAAACTAAAAAAAAATTACTTATCGCTTTGCGTAGTCATGGCAATTTTCTCCATTTTTGTACAGCTACTACATGACAGTCTATAGAATGTAAATGCCTATTTTTATCTTTGTATTTATCGTGGTCTAGAAGTAACGAGCAAAACCAAATGATTTTTGTTTTTGAAAATAAAGGTGGTTTTAGGTTATGTGGTACTGTAGTCTTGTTCTTACATGCCTGCGTGCAAGAACGTCCACTGTGACCGCGGGATTGTTTATCACAAATATAGCACAGGCAGACAGACAGATGGACAGAATTTGGTGGTGATGAAGTGTATATATACTTCATGGGGTCTCTGGAGCTTTCTTCCGGATATTGTAAACGTTCTGCCGGCTTTAATTTTGCGACCGCGGGAGTGTTTACCACAAATACGGCACAGGCAGACAGACAGATGGACAGAATTTGGTGCTGATGAAGTGTATGCACTCTTGATGAGGTCTCTGGAGCTTTTTTCTGGATATTGGAAACGTTCTGTATATTTCTGATACGTCGATGATAAAAGAAAATGAAAAAGAAGCTTGCGTAGAGCTAAGATAGATCCGAGCTAGGCGTGCATCAATATTACTTACCGATGCAAACTTGGAGAAGCTTTATAACCGATCACAGGGAACATATTTAGATACGACATATTAAGAAGAGTTGATTTGATAGCATTTAAAGAATCCGATGTTGAGAATAAATAATAGATATTATCTAGGTTTTTGCAAAGGCCCCTGATTGGGCTGAAAAGTTCCTATTTATGTTCATGTTGACAAAGTTTTATGAAAAAAAAGCGTCTACAAGAAAGGTTAGGAGCGTTGAAACTAATCTCCTCTAATAAGGCCGTTCCGTCAATCGTACCATTTTCATATCCTAACTAAGAATGAAATACTTAGGATAAACCTACATTTCTCTAGTGAAAGTAAGGCTAAAAGTACTAAACCATTTTCATAAGGCGGCAAGAAGACTAACGGATCGCAATCCAAATTCCTAAGGGCGAAAAGCAAGAATCGCTTTTAAAGTGATTTAATTGAATCGACATAACAACTATCGGAAGGAGACGACATGACCGAGGCATATTCAAGTATTGGTCTTCAGTATAAGTTATCAATCTCTAGGAAGCACCGTTTACTAAAGCCAAGCACTGCTTTCCCTTTATTTATGAAGAGCTCAATGTGTAGATTACACTTGGAAAAAGAAGCTGAGAAATATTAGGCTCTTAGTATATGTGCCCGCGCACATGCTCCTATTTAGTTTACCTTCATGATAACAAACAATTTGGTGCGAAGTTTTTTTTTTTTTGGAAATCGTAATTGTCCTTTTAAACTGATGAACGAACGACGGACAAACATGGTAATAGGGATTCTATTATCCAATTTGTGAGATCTCCGACGTATAATTTTTTTGCTTTCACTAAATGGAGCGTTACTTGCCGCTTAGCTTCACCGACCTATACATTTTGCAGTTTGGTTTTGTATAGTTTTCTACGTTCTTCCTGGGGTCACATGAGTGTTAGGTAGGGGTCGTGTTTACGTCGTTATCATATCTGTTGGCTTCTCACAAGTGTACCGTAGATGCTCTTCAGCTGATACGATGCAGTCGATCATCATTGCCTACTTTCTTATTACCTCTCTGCGTAGTATATTATTAGACCTACCGAGTTTAAATGCGGTCTTTTTCAGTTTGTTATTGCGGGTTGGTGGCACAGCTTCTACCACCACCATTGTATCGATTTTAAACCAACTTACTGAAGCCATCTGTCTGCGACATCGGTCGTGCTTGCTTTGCAGCAGAAAAGTACGCGAGTGAAGTTCTTTCTTGAATGGATTGTAATCATCCCATAATGCTATTGTCCATGTGGTCCCATAGTAGGGGACCTGAACCTATCTTTGTGTGTGCGTATGAGTATAAGTGTGTAGCGGATATAAAATTCATTAACGATTAAATAACCACTACCTAGGCATTACTTGCGACACAATGCTCCCATGTAGGTATTACACATGAACGCTTACTTATCTTCACAGAGAAATAACTTTAAACCAGACTGCGTGAGTAAAGTATTGAATATTTGTTCGCTTTTGTATCCTGTGAGATGAGTTCCAATACAGCGTTTATATGCAACAAAAAATTGAATACTGCTACGCCCTCATTGTTAATGCAGAGTTGTTGTTCAAGTTATGTATGCCTTAATAAAATTTCAACGTATGGTTTGCAATTGTAATACGATTTAATGCGATTCACTGTAATTCGATTTGATTTGATGAAAAGATGTCGAAGCGTTCACGATACGTTTCATGGATTTTTTTCTTTTTTTTTTTTTTCACAACAATTACTATTCATAAATATACTCGCCAACACGCGTCACGACGACAGTATAAAAATGTATGAGTTCTGCTATAACTTTACGTACGCCGATTGCTCCGATATTTCTTTCTCTATTGACATGCGTTTTCAATAATAGTGAAATATTTTATTGCCTTGCGTTTCATTTTTTTTTTTTTTTTAAAGATTTTTCTAAAGCCATTAGTCGTGCAAGAAAAAGAATAATCAAACAAGGGCGAAAATATATAAATAGTTTGGGTCGAAATTTTTAGTACCTTCGTACACAATATTCAATTGCAAAGATGAACTTAGTAAAAGGTGTTGCAACGGTAATTGGGGAAACTTATCCTTACTGCCTGCATGCTGCACCTTGCGTATTCATAAAAGCTGTGTTCGAAAGACTGTAGATGAACAGTCATTCCGATACAGACATGCTGCCTAAGGAAAATGTTTTTCAATTAAGATCAAATTCAAGATTGTAAGGCGAGAGTTTCTATATATTTATTCTATATCTTAGGAAAAAGAGGAAAATAACCATGACCCGATTTTACTTATTCTTTACCAAGGAGGGAATTGGAATAAGGAAAAATTTTGAGACCCATGTCTCTACCTTCACAATGCATTAAAATACACATATATTCTCGAACGGCGAATGTTGCTTTTATATACGTTTACCTTTCCATCTGTTTGACTACCTGGAGACATCACAAGAAAGAGTTCAAAGCTTCTTTTAGAAGAATCATCTTTAAAATTTTTTCTTATTATTCTCGGAACAGACAGTTGCATACAATTATGAAAAAGAGAAAAGCTTTATCTTTTTCATTTAAATCAGATATCAGAAAGTTACTTCCCATGTGGGTAGCGAAACAAACGCACCCTTTCATAAGTCGGCGGCTTGAAACTCAAATAGATACTTGACATAAAACGATTTGAATAAATAGGTGAAATCACATACATTGAAGAAACCAAAGCTTATTTTGAGAATTTTGACACAATCGTAATAGAGACAAGGCATCGAAATGTTAGACAAGCGTTAAACTAACTCTATCAGTTTTAAAGGACACCGCATTGATTGAATAAACTTGTAATTTGCCAAAACAGAAGAGTACTTTTTTTGTTCCGCGATTTATTGGCAAATGAATTATGTGCCTTCCTTCCGCAGTTTCTGTGTCGAATTCTTGAATGTCACGAATTAAATGAAATAACCAACATACCGTTATGCGCGTTAAATTAAGTTTGTAGGCTTTTCCCATAAAAAACGTAATAGCGTTTTTTTGCCATATTTTGACAAACTTACTCTGACAGTATATACTAAGGTTTGCATGGGGTATTTATTATAAAAAACAACTTTAAGACGGTTAACAATATTTGATTGTTTCATCTAACTGGTTTTCAGCTTTTACTGCACTCCCATGCAGTAGGAAAAAAGGTTCATATGGCAAATAATGCGTTATATGAGACCTTGGCGGAAAACACGCCCGTGTACTATATCCCATCAAAATATCTCAAAAATATCGATCTATACGTCGAGCGCAAGATTAGCGAGCGCAGTTGGACAGATGGACAGACAAGTTTAGGTTAATTCAGAAATTGGTTTAGAATTCGATTCTGAATCGACCGGTGCAATAAAAGGTAAGACTATCGAAAGTCTTTCTGGATATTGCTTACATCCGCACAAACTAATTACACCACAATTGGCGTGTGTTATAAAAAGAGAAAGAGGGCTTTAGTATTTAATAAATTCGGCATGAAAAACTGTGATTTCATCGCACATCCGCAACATCCTCATTTCATTGAATTTACATTGGAGGAATACCGGTTTATCGGTGCTATTTACTTACTATTTGATATACTGATCGACTTATTTATTTGGTTTTTTTTTTTTTTTTCAGTAAAATACTAAATTATAAATGCGATTAAATTAAACCAAAGCGTTTTATATTGAATGAAAGAATTTAAAAGCTCATGAAAATAAGAATTCAAGTTCATGATGGCTTTTGTAACTATGGTCGCAGAGGAAAGCTAGCTTGGTTCAATTCTATTTGTGTTATATATTCGCAATCTCCCATATGTAACCAAGTCATCCAAACGTTAGTAACACTCCCTCACTTGACCCTCACTATAAACCTCACTAAACTAGAAGTCACTAAAGTAGAAAAAAAAAGAATGAAATAAGTAAGAAATTATTTTTTTGAAGAACGAACGCGTTCTTAACGGAATACTTCATAAAATTATATAAACTGGAAAATATTGATATGACTCGTGATTTAGGAGTAGCTTTCCGTATTACAATTTTTCACGCTTGCTCTCAAATCCCCATAACATATATCGTAGTAATGGCCTTACCATAAACGATAACGGAATTGCCATCTTTTAGGATTTTTTAGAATTAGTATTCGGTTTCTTGTTTGCCAGGAATCCTCAGGGCAATAAGAAAACATGTCTCACAGCACTTCCTTCACTTCATTATCCGTCACCAGGGCAGTTTTTATCTCCGCCTAGCACGACTTTAATTGTTGCTCTTGACCGTTAAGAAAAATGTTTTGAAAAATGTTGCCAATGCAAAATATTTCTTGGCCTGAATATCGTTAAAATCGACTTGATAATTACGCAAGCTACGACAGCTAGAATTTGATTCGCATAATATTATACGTCTTACCATAATATTATCTTAGCAGAAACGAAACTGAGACGTTCACATCTAGCAAAGGGCTGTTTCACGCAATGCGTGTTAGAAACTCGACTCAAAAGGCGAATAACTTTTGTAAATCTATTTTCTTTTTATTCCACATTAGTAAGTAGAGTAAAAAGCATGGCCAGTTAGTTGCCTGGAAAAGAACCCAAAGTTAATGTTCGCGAGTTGAAATTTCAATCCGGTAGAGTATAACGGTCCCTGCCGCAAGGGGCTTGGTTGCTAAGGTATAAGACGTACTCATTGAGCATATAACCACTTGGTTGCGGCTACATTCCCCAGGTTTTTTTCTCTTCACCTATTTCTTTCCAGTCGTCATCAGGTTACACGTATACTAGACATGGCCTGAGTTATGGAGGTTACTTCGAACTTTTGTTTATAACATAATCTCAAAAATAATATCCATACGCCCATATATATCATACTGCAACGTAAACTGTCTTGTACGATTTACGTTATTTATTGAACTCCTTTTGAAATGAAGTTCGTAGCGCCGAATTGCGATTTTTAGCATAGTTTAGCATACAGTTTCTACTTAGAATTCTTAGGAGATCTATTTACAAACTTTTCACAAGAACTTATATTTGAAAAATTTTAGTTTTCGTTCTGGTCTTGTCCTTGCGAATAATAAAATTCAACTCTGTTGATTCGACTCGCTCGAGTGATTTTCGAGTTGTTTCTCGACTCGCTCGATTTCGATTGACTTTGCCCTCTGCAAATATTACGCACTCTTTACCATTACTTAGACCCATTTCGACATGAAGTAAGCGGTGGAAAGACAAATAGAAAAATAAGATGAATTCTGCCAGGTTTCTTCAATTTCAAACCAATTTCTTTGATTTGATCTAAGCAAGCTTAAGCTGTTGGCATTACAATGCAAAATTTTAAGGTAAAAAGTTTTTCAATTCGTGACTGGATTCTTTGAATCGATCGAGAGTGTATATTTATTATATGTATCTAGTTTGTAGGGTGTTCGGTGCGTTATGCAAGCATTTAACAAATTTTGTTAAAGTCGTAAATAAGATAGCACATGCCGTTAGTAACGTTAGTTTTAAAACATTTCAATTATGGCAAAAATTGAATTGTTTGTTGATACAATTTACTTTGTAAATAAATTTGAAATGCAATGTTGGAAACTAAATGTAAATTTTCAATTTAGTCAGACTTTTTTCATAATGCAGAACCGAAAAATTCCAATGAAATGCTGTCTGTATGCTGGCACATATTTCGTAGAAGTCAAATAAATTGTTCAGTGTAAAGTGTGTGTGTGTGTGTGTTTTTTTTGGTTTTTTTTTTTTTTGTTTTTTAAATTTCTCTTTAACTTCTTAAATGAAAAATAGTTTTAACTGTAAAGTATAAATAACGAAAAATTCAATAAGTATGTGTCGATCGAACACCATAATGATGCATGACTTCGAAGCCAATCAAGCGCAAGCAAACAACGCCAGGCTTCAGGCTATAATATGTCAATTTGTTAAATTGAATTCAATTGAATCGGCGGCAATTGCATTTAATTTAATGTTATGTGTTTTAGTAGATTCATGGGAAAGTGTGTGAGAGTGCCTGTCTGTTCGTATAGATTGCAAAATTGTATGGATACACAATTAATGGTTTCGAAGGGCAACAGATAAATAAATGCCATGCTACAAAATACATCAGATTACATTAGTATTAGTTTTTTTTTTTTTATTATATAATTTTTGTTACCGATAAAAAAAAAAGCGAAGAAATTTTTACAAACGAACAATGATTTTTTTAACCTAATCTCTTAATATAATTGAAATAAAATTACAAATGGAGTAAAAGTACTCTCGATAGGCCTTTAAGATGAGCTGTGAACAGCTGGAGTGTGAGTATAAAGCATTTTGAAAGCGTAAGTTAAACAACGTGTACAAGAAAGACGATGTAAGAGCAACATGTGAAAGCAACAAATCTAGATGGCAATGGCATATGGGGGATGGCGAGGATTGATTATTAACGTTTTTACTGTTTGCAATTAGTAAACAAAAAATTAATATTTTCTAAAGACTAGTAAGGTTTGATAAGTGCTTTCCAAAAATTGCATGTTCGTCTGCTAACACCAGATGTAAGCTCTTCAGTATATTTCTCGGCTGTATTTGGCTAGCCTGCCTTTATATATCAAACCCTATCGAAAGGATCAAAAGCAAATCACACACACGTATATATTATGCTTAACGATACAAAAGATAAAAATTTTCATCCTTTTATTAAATTTATTCCTTACCAATCTAAGTTACTCGAATACAATAAGGATTCGCGATTACGGTCTAATGTTTACGGCCCTATACACGGCTTTTATATATGAAGTAAAAGGAAATGTCATAATTCTACGTTTCTCCAGATTTTACAGAAAAAATTCTGGGCAAAACTCGTTAATCTTATAGTTCAACGTCCACCTTCAAGATCTTCTTTCTCTAAGTCAATTATATAAAAGGCCAAACGAACTTATCACGTTGATCCCCATAACACATCACACTAAGAAAAGATTTTGGAAGGAATTTTTTCTTTTCAACTATTGATAGAAAATTTTACAAAATCAAAAATCAAAACACAAAATCATAACTCAATCGGTTCACCGGCAGTCAATTAAATGGCTTCCCGTCCTTTATGCTGCTTCCAAAACCGACAATGACGACAAACATTGTATAATAATATGATACATGCTGTTATCAAACTTCACGTATGTTGCCTCAATTAAAGATGATGACAATGTCACAATTATTTTAGTATTTAGTTTGACGAGATTAGCACAGTGTGCGACGAGAAGATTATTACAGCGCGGTAGGAATTCTAGAAGCAATCTTACAATGTATTAGAGGTCTACCGAATAAAGATTACAGTCGGTTGCTCAGTGCTCAGTGAAGGTGCACATGTGCACATGTGTACTTCTTCGGTTGAGTTGCAATTACATACAAAAATGCGCGAAAGAAATCTTAGTCATGATAGTGTTTTCAAATAATTTCACATTCTATGTTGGTCTTAACGCTTATGAAAATATTAAAAATAACGAGGGGTGTATTCATTACGTCGAAACGTTTGCAACGGCTACAAGGAAGCTTCAGAGACCTCACAAAGTATATATATTCTTAATTAGTATCAAATCTCGGATCAATGTCCATCTGTCCATCCGTGTTAGATCTGTTGAAAACATTCTCCTGGTCGCAAAAATTACGGTATCGACTTTATATTTGGCATAAACATTAGAAGTTCTTGCACGCAGATTGATATTGTAAATGAGCGAAAGCATTGAAAGGACACGCCTACAGTACTGCGTAAACTGAAAACACATCTGTTTTTCAAAAAGCATAAAAGGTTGGTTTTTTCCCCGTTGCTCATAAACTTGAACAGATAAATTTTCAAAAAGTTGCAGGTGTTTTATTCTATAGACAATGTTATTATGCTTGTACAAAAATTGGAATAATTAGCCATACACACTATAGCATACTACAGTGCATCAAAATTTAATTTTTTTTCAACACCTTTACAGCGTGCAGAAGCAAGCTTCAAAAACTTCACAAGGTAGGAAATACACCTAAGCATGTCCGTTTGTTCGTCTGTCCATCTGCCCGTCTAAAAAACTGTATAGTACTCGTGGTAAGCATTCTCCCGTTCCTCTAAAAATTTGCAAAATAATCTAAAATTAACCAAATAGGTCAAATGACACGCCTATGCAACAAAAACTGTGAATAATTTGCTCCTCGTAAGTTTTGATCGTTAGTTATATAGTACGACCATCCAAGGTAAAGGTAAGGGATGAAGTTTTAGTTTTCTTTTCTTTTTTTTTTTTGATTGTGATGCGTATAAAAGATTCGGTCACGATCAAATTTAATTTTCTTACTTATTTTTAGCTTGAAGGCGGATATATTTTACAAATGCCACAGATATGCATTCAAATTTATTTTAATGCTGATTAATTCACGAATATTAGTTTGTTCGCCGTTGTGCTTCAAAATACTAAGAATCAAGAATAACTGCAAGTACCAATACGCAAAAAAAGGAAAAAAGAAAAAAAGAAACACGAATCATACGGAATGTCATCAAAACTATTTCGAGAAATGATATTTTTCTTGTCTTGGTTTGGACGCATATTTCAAATTTGAGTTTCAAGTGCGACTTTTTAAATTATACGTTGTTTAAGAACATGTAACCACATCCACTCACCTTGCTCTTGCTCTTGCATTCGATATCAATATGCATCATGTGAACGTACATTGAATTTATTCTAATGAATAATTTTAGTAAAAGCACGATTTTCAATTTAATTGTATGGTAGGGTGCTTGTATTTGACTACAGAGATGCATGCATATGCAAACACGCAATTGCAGAAACATATAAACAGATACAAATGGACGCATACGCATACGTGCATTTATACGCACAGGTGTACACATTTAACAAACAAATATAGAAATGAAATAACATTGCATACGTATAAGGAATCAACAACGGCAACATATTAACAGCAGCGGTGATGTAATGAAAACATTGCGGTAAGTTGAGAAAAGAAAATAGCGATAGGCGGGCTTGCCTTTCCGGGCTTGGAAAGCAACAGAGCGGACAATGGGGAATGATATTAGACTTGAAAAAATTCAAAACAACTGGTAGTAGCAGTGGTAGTAATAGTAGTAATAGCAGTTGTAGATAGTGAAAATATAATAACACCAACAGCATTAACAGGCATGGGAATAACAACAGCATATATATTTATGCTATATATATATATATATATGCTATCTATATATGCTATTCCTAAGAAGAACACTTGAGTCATAATCTATTCAAGCACAAATGCTATGTGTGCACCACGTGTTCAAATGGATTACATGCATATATATATAGATATATAGATATATGGATATATATATATATATGTTTATGAATAGATATATACTTGTGAAAATTATATAAACCAAAAACAATGAGCGCCTTTTCTCCAAAACGAATTTTGGGCACCCCTCACAACCCTTAGTGTAAGCAGGAATGTAAGAAGAAGATGTTGGCAGAGAAAGTCTCA
The DNA here is from genome assembly GCA_001077435.1 of Glossina morsitans morsitans. NCBI lineage: Eukaryota > Metazoa > Arthropoda > Insecta > Diptera > Glossinidae > Glossina > Glossina morsitans. The sequence continues at coordinate 34,657 of CCAG010001479.1, forward strand.
TTAGCTATAAATTCGGTAATAAATCGCTACATTCGTCAGGTGTGTTATTTTAAACATTGGTTTTTTTTTTGGTTTTCTTTTTTTTTGTACTGGATTGACTGTTAAAGCTCTCTCTTTTGCCAATGCGAATATGTTCGTTACTACTTTTTGTCTATTACATACATTAATGTCAAAAATACTTTTATTGTTTGTTCGATTCTTCGATTAATAAAATAAATCATCGTTGTCACCATTTCGTATAGTTTTTGCTGAGCACTATCATATCTACACTCTCGTACCCCTGCAGTGGACTGGTTGATCAAATATATATTTATATACATATATATAGAATATTCCGTTATGTTAACTTGACATTTCAGTGAACGCATTCAATCGATTCACAAATCTGATTTAGCTCGGGTCAACCGGCAGTATAAGAAGGAAGATGTCTGATTATTATATGAATAAAAGGAATCGTACTGAATGAGGATGGATGCTTCTTTGATGATGTCAGGGGAAAATTTCTGTGCAGCTATGTAAATTTAAAGCTATTGCTACTTTAGTTTCAATAAAGTTCTTATTAAAGTTTGTACAGCGGGAGATAAGTGCCGTCAGGTTTAAAGGTGAAAAGTCAATAATTTACTTTACGCATATAGTATATGTACTCAGAACGTAAATAACTACACGCACATTCAAATGAAATATATAAATGAATGTACGCATTGTGCAAGTGCTTATGCTTATAGCTTTATATGTATGTGTAATCATTATGTATTCATTAAGATTCATATCGAATGATCCTAAGAGCATCTATTCAAATGCTTGTAAGATTATAAGGCATTACATCCTATACATCGAATATCATATAAACTAAACACAATAGTGAATGTATGCGAGGGAACCATTCGGTGTAAAAGGTTGCCGCAATTGTTAGAAAGCAAAATTCAGTTAGTCCTAAGTATTTGTTTACTCGTCTTCAAATACAGCTATGTTATTTGTTGAATAGCGCTGTCATGTAGTCAAGTGAAGCAGAGTGGCGACTATTAAGTCAGTGTTTGAGGCTTCAAATCTTAGGGCAGTAGGACATACTTGGTTGTAGCTACAGTTAGTACTTACCCGATAAAGGCATAACACCTATCGATCGGATAAACATTCGCTAGGCTACGTCCACTGCCTATGTTTTTCTCTTTCCTCACTTAATTTTGACTATCACCTTGCTGGACGTATAGGAGACATCCCCTGAATGATAGGTTATTTAAGGGAAATAACGAGTAGTTCTTCTTCTTCTCTTCTATCGCTTGACTTGAAACGCTTCCGAAATAGAAGTCTTTGTTTCCAAAATTTGAAACAACTCAGTTGTTCAAGTAATTTTTAACTTCGTGTCACCTCAGCTTTCAGCTAAAAACTCATGCACAATGATGACCTTACGCATTGTCTGCATTATTGTGATGCCAATAATATCGAAATGCCGATCGAAATATTATAGATTCACTCAGAAAATGTGTGAATCGTTTTAATCACCTCTGTAATAGTCTTAAAGTACACTGACTGTCGAGCACTGTCACTTGGTTTTGTTATTGGTAACCGTCACAGATCGATCAGATCGACCTAATGAATTATTACTCTTTCGGTTCACCTTGAAAACTTTATATCATTCATATGTCAGTTTTTTTTAAAGACGCCGCTCGATGAAGTTACTCCGGCACGTTCCGACACGATCTTGCATAAGAAAAGTTGTTTCTTAACGAAAGCCAAAGGCAATCAATCTCTTTGCTCAACTAATTCTTCAGTTGTAAGAAATCGCAGAGTAGTCACGAAAATATTGTGAGGACTAAACACGTTAGTTTGTTCGACCTCACACGCAGGTTGTAAGCATTATTCCGGTATTGTATGGGGATAGGGGATAGGATAAAGCATTCAAAGTCACATTATTCTACTGCGAATATAATAAAATGTAGTAGGGATTGACACCGTCAATTCATTGATGATCGAAAATAATGCGCGAGGTCGATGGTTCAAATAGCAAGAGGTTTTTTTAACTTTTTATTGTAATGGCTGGTTGGTTTTTTCTTTTGCTGGAAGATGTAAATACGGCAAATGAGCTGTCCATGAGAGACGATAAAAGTAAGAAAATTATAATCGATAGATAGTAATGTATGGTAATGGGAATTAAATGTAAAACGAAGGATTTGGAGTGATAACGTTCATCTTTCAGTGTAACTTTGACAACATGTGGTGACTCTATAAAACGGCGGATTGTTTTAGGCAAACCATGGCCTACCTATTATAAAATTGAGTTGCATGCTCCTGCTGTATGTAGATTGAAATAAATATACAGATGAGCAAGAAGATATTCCGCGAGGGGAATAAACTATAAAATTTCAATCTTTATATTCTGGACAACACCGTCGAGCTTAATCCCGGCAATAGTTTCGAGACAGGAAAAAGAACAGTTGTCTTCAACTGAACATAACCTTTTTCTTTACACCATGCACGCAAATTGGGCAACAGATAGCTCCATAGGCGAAGTCTCTGCTCTGTTACGCCGTTGAGTTAAACTGACACCTCTCGTTGAAAGACCCCATATGGTTGCAACGAACGAAGAAAGGAGGCTCAACACTTTGAGTGTACCCATACCATTTCGGCTAATGCAATTATTGACGTACCGATGTCACGAAATAAGAAGTTATTTGAGAAGTTTTCTGATTCGAACGTTAGCTTTTATACTTAGGCAACAACACGTCGGTCTGCTAAATTTCATCAAAATAGATTGAAGTGAACACAAGAATACGACACAGACAGATGGTTAGACGGGCTTAGAGTCACTTCCCCAATCGGAGAGGATATCTCAAGTCATATGCAAAGTCTAAAAAAACCGAAACTATTGAGACTTAAAGCTCTGCTGCTAATTTCTACTTTGTGTAACGAAAATGCTTAAAAATGAAAAGGAAATCATTCCGAACACTAAGGAAAACAATTAATGCGGAATATTATAGGATCGATATTAAAATAAAAGCTCGCTAATAGAAATAAATTTAGGCCTTTTATATGCTTCACAGTATCTTAAAAAATTTAATTGCTTCCAATGGCATATGAAATCGTTCGCCTCTGCTTTTGCAGATAATTGTTGATTATGTTGACCACAAACTAACCACACTGTCGTGACCACTATTCGGTTACTCATTTATCTTATTATCACTCAAGCGAATTATTGTGTGTTGTGTATACATATATACCATTACTTTTCCTTTTAATCTCTTGCTCTTTTTTCTTTTCTTTTATAAATTTCCAAAAAAAAAAAAAAATAAAAAAAATAAATAAATTGTGCAAGAAGCGTAAAACGTGAAATAATAAAAAGTGATACATATATGCAAATTTTAGTAATATATGCAAAAAGTAAAAATTTTATTAAAATCTTTTATCAGAAAGCGTAAAGCCACCGTTACCACTCTACCATAATAAAAAAAAACAACAACCAATAACAAAAAAAACACAACCAATAACAACAATGAACATCAGCAATAAGAAAGAAAAAAATCTTTTACATTAATATTGAATTCGTACGAGAATGTTGCTGCGAATTGAATTCAGAAAGACAAACTTATTGTCAAATCTCAAAAGATTGCTTGCTACACCGCCAATCAATAATAAAGGAAAACAGTAACAACGATAACCCTAACACAACAACTGTATGGATAGGATGTTGGGAAAAGAAAAGTTTTAAAATAAACTTTATCATCAAGTTGCTGCTATTTTTGCTGCATCATACATTTATATATATATATGTATACATCTAAAGTACTTGTTATACGAACAGGCAGGCAAACATCAAAGTAAATGCAACCAAGTAAAGGCAGAGTAGCTTAAAACAATTTTGTTATTTGTAAGATATAGAGAAAAAAAAAAAAAATAAATAAATAAATAAATAAAATAAATAAATAAATCGAAATGTTCATCAACGTTTTTGTTACATGATATGTTAGTCAATAATTTCCGGAACTTAGGCTTTAATGCAATGCAATGATGCCATTGGAACTATGAACTTGTGTGTCACGGTATTTTTGTGCCACCGCGAATAAACGTAACGTCCATCCGGAAAACAGTATTCTCATATCCAAAGGTTTATGCAAAACAATGGATGCCTTCACGCCTTTTTAAGAAATTTACTATGTTAGCTTCTTCTTCTTCTTGGGACTTCACTGTTCGATTATCAAGAGAAATTTTTCGAATTTTTGTTGATGTTTCGCAGTGCAGCCACTGTAGAAAACCGTCGTCACAGCGATCAGTGCATTCAACATAATCGGTGTACAGGCACAGATCACATTTAAAAGCAACAAACCACTGACAAATCGTTGTTTTCGGTGGCTCTTCCTATGAAAGTTTGCAAACCAATGTTGACTTTGAACGGTATTTTCTTCCATCAAATCCGCATTTTTCCATTATTTTGGCTTCACACTTTCAAAGAAAGATATGGTTTTCTACAATAGAATTCGCAGATGACAACTATATGTCTGTCCCGATATTTATTAATCGAGGTGTTAGCTAACTAAAATATGGGCACGTATAAGATCCTTTTTAAAACAAATTACTGAAAATATTTCAATAAAGATCAAGCAAATGATATCGCAAGCGGTATGTTTCCTTATGCTCTTACCGGTAATTGTTTTTATTTCTTCCCTTTTTTCACTTTGGTATTTGGTAAAGCATTAACATATTTGCTGTTGTTTTTGTATTTTTGTGATCGCTAAACATCTTAATTATTGCAATCGCTTGTGTATACAAATCACAAATATAAGTATTTTGCTTGCTACTGCAGCAGGATGGTCGCTTTATGTAATGTATAGAATAAATTTTAAAGCTAGGAAGAAGCTAAAGGATTTTCCAAAGAAAATTTCTTTTCTTTATGTAATGTACGGAACACCCAGAAGAATTTGAGGGACGCTCACCTTTCATTATACCGATCGATTCAAAGCCATTTTCTGAATGTACGGAACATCCACAAGAACTTGAGATGAACTCATCTTTTATTGTATCAATCTAAGTTTGTCTGTCCGTCTGTCCGTTTGCCCGTTTTGTATTTTTGTGTTCGACTTACAAGTCGCAATAGCTGGATGAGATCATAGTTACAAAAGTTGCAAGCCTCCTACGACGTAAATAGTATTCTACAAGAGATTTTGTGCAAATACCGATGATCTACAATTTCAAAAAAAATTTAAATATAACTTAAAAGTTTTACATGCTGGAGATAGGGTGTAATTCGTTATAATCAAAGTCACTATGATGGTTAGGCATATGCCAGTTAATTATGTATAGCAAGCAAACCTAGAAAAGAAAAAAAAAACAAAAAGAAAATAGGATTTAATTACAAATCATAACATTACCAGTGGCGAAGTCTTTCACTATATTTAAAAAAACTAAGCAAAGACCAATAGATGGATATTTTTTTCTGTAGATAATGTTAAATAATGATCATTTCCCTAAAGCTTGGGGACTGTAGCACTGTAGCTTAAAGGAACGGAGATTTGAATTTCCTTCCTTCTACGCCGTCGGTGGGTTGGTCGAGGCGTTTAATTTGGGAAGAACAGAAACAAGAATTGTGTAGGAGAGAAAATTCTTATTCTCACACACACAATAGTAGAATTAACAAAAGAACTTTTGATCGTTTTACGGCATACCGATGATTGTAAAATATTCGAGTTTTTTGTTGCTGTACTGTGTTAGAGTTGCATTCTAATTCAAAATGACAAGAAACAGCTCGCTATTTAAAATTTGAAAAGAGTTTGTCGTCTCTGCGCGAGGGGTGAAAATTGTATTCGGCTTGAAATAACTCTTTTTACCCATCACTCGTAGCAAATGTTAAATAGTTTAACAAAGATTAAGGGCATGTAAGCGTAAGGGCATGTTCATGTCAATTAGTTAAGTTAGTATACAAGTTTTTTTCAAATTGTTTTTGTTTTTTGCATTTTTTTTTTGTGCATTATATCGGTAAACGCAAAACACATAGCGATTAGCTGCGCATCCAATGGATTGAAGCTACTCTCTCTCTCTTTCTTTCCCTCTGCCGACTTCTTTCTTACCATCACCGTGATAGACATACAGGGGGGGGGGGGGGGGGGGGGGGGGGGGATTGTCCTGGATGAATGCTAATTACAAAAAAAAAAAAAAAGCTTACGTGTTCTTTAATAATTGCTCAAGTCCTATCCGAGTACTTCCCTTGTTTGAGAGTTGCTTGACGTTATTTTCTGTAGGCTTTTCGTGATATTTGATTTGTAATTTGTTCATACTATATATACTCTTTGTCACGATTGTCCAGTTGATCCATCTTGATTAATAGAATTGCACCTCGAATTATTATGTTGATCATTTTAAAACTTTGCAATAACAAATGTACTGCATTTTGTTACGATGATTTTAAAAGCCATTAACATATGTAGTGAAGGAATTGACCTGAAATTAAGGCAAGGGCAAAAGTTTGTTTTGAGACATACATACGAGTGGTGCTGGGATTAACATAAATTTTGCACCTAGAAATAAAAATACGGCAAATTTTGTTTGCCTTTAAATTTCAAGACCAAGATCAAGATCAATATTTACTAAAAGTCATAAGTTATTCACAACAATATTTTGAAATATTTTGCTTTTCCAGATTTCTTTGATTTGTTTTTATTTATAATTACGTTATTAGGGACCGACCGGCTATGATCATTTTCCATTTTTAATAGTCTAAGTTTTTCTCATTCCAATAGTTGAGTGAACGAATTGACAGGCAAATATCGCGAAGATATGTATATCGAATATTCATGTATTCATGTATGTTCTTAAGTTGATGGTTATCTTTAAAAGGCTTAGATTTTTACAGGGGACAGAAAATATCCGAACGACTTGACATGATCGCGTCATGTCTAAAACTGACTTTTAAATGATATTTATTTTTCATTTATTTTCTAGAGTTATACACTTCTCTATTGCCAGAATACATAAATATACATACTTGTATCTATACATATATATATACATTTTTAATGAATACACCAGAGTCTTAGAAATTGTTCATCTTGAAAATGCATGACAGAATACATAAGAAATGGTAGTGAAACCGACTGATAAATTCCACAGAGCCAATGACATGTGAATTTGAGGTTATATCGTAGTTACGCAAGACACACATATGTTTCCGTTATTGTAATTATAGTTGAGTAAAATATAACATTTTATTACAATTGCTTATATGTGCGTGCGTATATATATATATATATATATGTGCGTAATTGTGAACGATAGTATCTGCGTCGTATGTACGCATATATATATATATATATGCATACATACATATTAACAATTAAAACTTTCATCAACATTCATAGTTGCAATCAGTTTCAATTTTCTCAATTTAACTGATGACAAAGTTTTATATCACGCTTGCACATATAATACATAAGCTACGATGTTATTGTCTATCCGTATGAGAGAGTCCGCGTGTATGTATATGTGCATATGGCGGCATTCATCTCAAAATGTTTTGCAATTGTGTTGCCAACATTCTTTATACACGTTTCTGTATGTATTGATATTATTGCCATAAATAATAACGGTTGGAAAAACTTTCTTTGTTTTGAGTTACGTTCGCTTCTATGCTACGCTGTTCGCGTTGCATTTTTACTATAGTGTTAATGATGGTTGCTATGTACTACATAATGAATGTATATATGTATATACATATATATATATACATACATATATATATGTATATATTGAAAATATCGATTTCATCTATGTGGGAGAATACAACCCGCGTGAACAAATCAATTAACTAATTAAATTTCGCTACAGAGGGAGATACGAACGCTTGCAAAAGTCCGTGGCTTTGAAAGAAAAGTAAAGAAGAAATTTTAAAATGAAAGTTAAACATTCGAGACGAATCAGTTCTGGAATTAAAATATAAACGTAAACTAATTATTAAGAAAAGGAAAAAAAAAAGAAGAAATTGTTATAAATTAGTCATAAAATACATATACAAGTCAGAAAGTTGTGCTCACTTTTGAAAGAATTTCTTGTACTTTGACGCTAAACTCAATTTGTGTTTGAATTAAGTGAAATTTAGTTATTGGAAGTTATTTAGAAGAGAATGGAAAATTTCTTATTTCTATTGTACTCGCCACAAAAAAATGGTGGCATATTAATTTATTCCTTATCTTTGCGCCGCACGAAAAAGACGCATCGCAAATCTAAAGCACAAACTTTACTGAACTATATATATATATATGTTGTATTGCCTTAAGACTTTCATTTAAAAGTGGATTGACTTGTCGCCAGTAGACAATAGCATGCGAAACTCGGTTCTTGAGCATAATCGCAACATTTTATAATTATTACTTAATTGTATGCGTATACGATCTGTATTTTTAAAATCGAGGGGATTGTAAGTGCGGTTGGTCTTTCAGAGAAGATTGTAAATAGAGAGGGTAAGAGAAAGGGGGTAGTATTTTTAGGCGTTCGGTTTCAAAATGCAAACATATGGAACGGCGGGGCAATACGGTTAAAAGATAGAGATTTTGCATTACTACTACGCAACACTAGGAAAAGCGAGGAAGTTCGCCCAGAAAGCCGAGTAGTGCCCCTAAAGTATTTAATTAAAGGGCAAATCTTTTTTATCTGCATTCAAACTTTCGCCTTGAAGTACAACATAATCGATTGTTTACCTCATTTTAGCATTAGGTATAAAGGAGTGAAGCAATGAAATTTATTCGTACACTGTTAAGTTATTCAAAAATAATTGCATTTGTTGATTACTATCAAGCAATGCTTTTGTTATTTTAATGTATTTTGTTCCAAGTTTTTCGATAATGTTTTCATTAAAAAAAAAAAAAAAAAAAAAAAAAAACCGTACACAAGTGATTTAAGCTATCAAAGAGAAATTTATTCCGTAATGTGCAGTAATAAGGGAGAATGCATGAAATATGTATTGATACGGTTTGTTCTTGTATATGTATTTAACACATTTTATAAAAGTATTTTGCGCTTGTATTCAATTTTAATTAATATTTTGTTTGACTTTGCTTTTTTACTTCCTTTGTCAAGTTCATTTTCTTGCCTTGTGTGTTCTTGATCGGCACATCGCACAGGTAGGGGATTGTGTTCTCAATAATTGCGTGTGTGAATGATTTCTACGCTCTTTTTCCTTTTTCCTTTTTCCCCGTTTCCCGTTTCCCTGTTCCCCTCACCACCCCCTAATCCTTATTCTTATTCATATGCATTTCTTTCTTGTTTCTCTTATTACATTTTTTCAAACGACAAAAGGTGATTGCGCCGTTAATTGATTTTAATCAAATTGATTGACTAAATAATTACATTACACATCAATGTATTTGCGCAAACCTCTTTAAATACGCTAACAACCGCTTTTGTCATTGAAATTCTATCAAATGATTTCTATTAATTTAATATTATTCCCGAGTAATTCTCCCATTCATTTTTTCATCGGTTTGCTTTTTTTTATATCAATAACAATGTTTGCTGTTCACCTTGCGCTCGTGCCTCGCTATCGTAAAGTTAGTT